>JASDQU010011445.1:182974-203861 GCA_032191745.1 Picea mariana | reverse complement strand
TGGGCTCATTAGTCACAGGGATCATAGCAATGTCAATCACATTTCATCATTAATATTATCAAACATATGCATAAAAACCCTGATATATCGGTCAATAGCTCAAAGATATTACAAAAACCTACAATACAAGATTGAAGAAAAGGACAAGATGTCCTATTGGGCTAGTATCCACAAGAAAAGGAAGTCTCCACGAAGGTTTCATCCAAGCCATGTAAATGAGGTGAGGTGGCTTGGGGATGTCCAGACATGTGGGTAGAGTGAGAGCCAAGGATGCATAATGTTATCTGTGGGTGCCTTTGTAGAAGGCGAGTTGTACCCATCATGGATGCAATTTCTTCCAAGCCCGTTCTTGTCTTTATTCTTTTCTTTATTTGCTTTTTCTTCTTCTTTTTCTTTTCTTTTATTCAAGGGCTAACCGGAGGACACTGCCTTGGCATGGTGACCAGAGCTGACAAGATTACCCACAAGTACTTTCATATAGATGGAAAGGTTGGCTCGTGATGAGACCCCCTTTCCCTTGGCCATGCAACCGAAGGTCATTGCCCTGGCGTGGTAACCAGATGGTGGCAATGTCATACTGTTAGGTACCCATGAACCTAATAAGTTGCCTCGTGACGAGACCCCCTATCCTCTTGTCTAGGTCATGTTTGTTATTTCATGGGTCCTTGTTTCTTGCTGAGAGGCTTTTTATTGCCTTCTCGAGGATCCCTGGGCGAAGCATCTCGAGGTTTTATTTCTAGGGTTTTATCTTTTACCAGTTGCTTTTACCTTCTGGGCCTTTAGCCCCTTCTTCCCACAAGATAAGGTGCAACCCTACAAACAGGTCAATCCAATGCCCGGACAAGGGAAATGAGATAAATGAGCGGGAGATAAGATGAAAGAGTGGTGGTATGATGGGAGCGGACGATGGCTCTTCAGAAATCCCCCGGTGGCAAACCAAAACCTATGGGTACAGGCTTGCTAGGGCACCCTGTCAATCTCCCCAAGCATGGTCAAGTGGGTTAATGTAAGATCCAAGCAGTTGTTAGATATAAAAGGAAAAAGATGCATATATGTAAAGGTTTTAATGATCAAAAGTGACACATACCATGATACCTGGACCAATTACCTCATGGAGCAAAAGCCTTCTCCGATACAAGACCAGGCCGATGGTGATGGATGTTGTTGTTGCTGACAAGATGAATCTGATGAAAGAAGAAAAGGATGGGCCCTCCAAGGCCATGCTCAGGTCAATCCTGCTCTCGGTACTCCATGTCTAGGACCTGTGGGCCTCGAGACATGATCTCCTAGTTATCCCTAGAAATCGGGGATAACAATGCCCATGGAGGGCATATCTGTTGATGTGCAGGATCATGCCCAACGGACAGGTACCGATGGACAGGTACACATGGGGAGGGGGGGGGGCATTATTAGAGAAATTATCAGTTCGGACCTCCATGGGGCTAAAGAGCCCACCCGATGGATGTTGAGACCCTAGTAGGGGGCAGAGACAGAGTAGAGCGTTTGTACCAGGGAAGAGCAGAAGAATCCACTAGAGGCAGCTTAGCAGACCTGTACCTATGGGGATTGAACCCTCTCCACAGGAACATTGGCCTTAGAAGGCCCAAGACGTCTCCCAAGAAGCCCATGATGTGACCCAGCAGTCTGGACGTTTTGGGAGGCATCTTTGGCAGTGTTGGGATGTGTGGCAGCTTGGAGAAGCCCAAGGAGGGCTAAAGTTTTCCTCCAGGAGGCTGCATTTGCCCTGGAAGGGGCTAACGTCACCCTAGAAAGGGGATGACGTCTCTATATTGCTTGATTAGGGTTTAATTGTAAGACATTTAATGTAAAACAGTATGATTTTAGTGTGTTGGCCTTGTCGACATTTTTATGACCTAAAATGTAAAATTAGGTCATTGTATTGTATAAATTGAGGGTTTTCACCTTCATTTTTTCATCATCTCTCACTCACCACTTGGTGAGGTCTGAAATTTGCGCCCTCCTTAGTGTTATTGGCTAAAATTGTGAGGCGCACTTGTTGAAGGAAGACTTTCTTGGCATATTTTGGCATTTCTCTTGGTGGAAGGTATTACAACTAGGGTTTTTCTATGTGATTTCTTGGTTAAATGTTAGTGAATTTCTGCAAAACTTCTTGATTGAATGGTTGTAGTGTTATTTTCTTGCATTTATTATTATAATTTGTTGAATCAAACCCTAGGTGGCAAGCACACATTGAAGGTCCTTGTCTCATGTCCCTACCAAAGTTTTAAGCCATTTTATTTGCTAAAGTGAGATAGAGCCTTGCCATAGCAACACTCCATCCATCTTCTTCCTGCTAGCCGTTTTTCTTATTTGTTGAGCTAAGAAGGAGAAAACGCACCAAGGCCTAGTTCCCCTACACCTTGGTGGGTCGATTTTCCCTAGGGTTTGATTAGTGAAGCCTTGCTCTAGCAACACATCACTCTCAAACCCTCTTATCTTAGATCAATCATCATTCAGCTACCGGTTGTTTCCATTAAGCTAAGGAAGGAGGAGAGAGCACTGAGGCCTTGCCATAGCAACACCAAAGTGAGTCTCTCTCCCCTAGGGTTTCATCCTTAAGGCCTTGCCATAGCAACACCTCAAGGTTTAACTCTCTTGTCCTTAGTTTTACCATTATCACTTGATCCTTCAGCCTTTGCGTCCTCCTTTTGATTCCATATACCCTAGGAACGCACTGATCTAAGGCCACAAGTGTTGAGTAACTTGATCTCACAAACTTCCAATACCTTTGAACAAACCCTGACCATACTAACCCTAGCCTAGACTAACTCTGCTAACCCTAGTGTTGTCGTCATCTTTCTTGTGCTATAAACATCTTTGTCCATCATCTATTTGTCTTTAAGCAATTGAATGATCAACTAAAGTGTTGCTTCAAGTATTGTCACATTAATGATTAATTGCCATTGTTTATTGCGAAGTGCCTTTAGCATTCATTGAGAAGTAATATATATATTGTAATCATTGTTGTCTTGTAGCCATCGATTTACTTCATCAATTGTTTCTCAATTGTTTACTATCAGAAAGTCATTGATTATATGAAGTAATATATATATTGTAATCATTGTTGTCTTGTAGCCATCGATTTACTTCATCAATTGTTTCTCAATTGCTTACTATCAGAAAGTCATTGATTTTATGAAGTAATATATATATTGTAATCATTGTTGTCTTGTAGCCATCGATTTACTTCATCAATTGTTTCTCAATTGCTTACTATCAGAAAGTCATTGATTATATGAAGTACTAACCAGCAAGCAAGCTTGCACATATAGTTTTATTGTTGCTTTGTCTCGGGCAGGTGGTCTTATTGGTTATTACTTATGGTTATCTTTATTGGCTACAAGCCGAACTTGTGAGGGGGAAATTATCTTTTAGCTCTTAAGTCTTTTGCCTTCTCAAAACCCCAGGTCACCGGGGATGCCTCCCATGGGCCTCACCTCCCTAAATAGAAAGAACCTTCCCATCAAGGTGACAATGTGTGAGATTGGTTCAGTTACGCCAGTTTGACCTCTTTTCATGTATCTATTAGCCTAACTACATACTGCGCGATAACATTTTCGCGCCATTGTCGGGGAACACTGAGTCAATTCTCCTCAAGATGACACTTTTCGGTAAGCCTTGCCTCAAAAGCCTTTATCTTACAAGCTTACTTGGCGACTCCACTTATGGTGATTCCCTTATTTCTTTGATAATTTCAAGAAAATTATCTGGCAACTCCACTGATGATGAAGCCAAATATGACTTCACAATGGGATCTAGGAAACTACAAGCCTTTAGACATGTGTAAAATCCCAGGATACCCTAGACAAATGCCCCCAAAGTATGAAAAATGGCTCCCTAGATTCACTGGTAGTGATGGGGAAAGACCTAACTATCACATGAGTAATTTTTGGGCTTTCTTTCAGCTCCACCCTATCAGTGATGATGTTGAAGACTTGGTAATGAAACTCTTCTCTGCCACTCTGCATGGAAATGCTAGAAGATGGTATGTTAATCTTCCAGCCGCTAGCATCATATCTATGGACCAATTAGAAGAACCCTTTCTCATGAGTTGGGGCATGAAATTGGAAGACATCCAATTATTACTTAAAGGACTCGAATACATAAGACAAACGGAGGATGAGACTGGCAGGGCTTTCGATGTTAGGTTTCAGATGTTGCTACTACAGATTCCTAGAAGCCATTGTCCTGAAGACAAGTGCCTCATGTATCTCTATACCAATGCATTTCTGGGACATTTAAGCTTCCTCCTCAACAAAAAGCATCCAAAAACACTCGAAGAAGCGTATAACATGGATATAAAAATTGAGGCAAATATCTCCTTGTTTAGGGAAGGACATTCCTTTAGCCCGAATATCTTTACGTTGGAAAGATTACTTTCCCTTGAGATCTTTACTGAAAATTCACATGTAAGAAGGGAACAAGTTATCAAACAAGAAAATGAAGATACAGCTGACGAGCTGGAACCCAAGCAAAATGATGAAGTATCAACCTGCGCTCCTCCCTCTGATGAAGTCGTCCATGAACCATTTCCTCCGACACAACAAAGGGACAATGAGATTAGTTGCTTTCCTTTTCAGGATTCCGATGACACCTTGTTCCATGATTCAGAAAATGAAGGAGAAATGGAAGCCTTGAACGAAATGGATATCACTTGCTGTACTTTTGAAGACGAAGGGGCACTTCATGAGGATAAAATATTGATGCATGTTGAAGACACACAGCTCCTCAAAGCTCCTACACAAGAAGAAACAATAAGTTACCCTCCTCCCCAAGATTTTTGTGATGCTCTACTTTCTGATGAGGGAGATAAGGAGGAGATAAATGGATCCCTGAATCTTTCAAATCCTGGATGTTATGATACAGATAATGACATAGTTGATAACATTGATGAGTTCATACATGTTGGGAGACGTAGGTGGGATATAGTTGGTTATGATATGGATCCCATCTATGACATTGAAAGTCATTTCCAAGTGTTGCCTTTGCAATTATCACAGCAGGTTACTCTTGACCAGTGGCAACAAGGAGATGAGATTTTTACCCATACTTTTCAAAAACCCAAGGATGACCTAGTACCTTGTTTTCTTGATGATTTTCAGTCTTACCCTGAGGGTTTTGATGAGTACTCCCCAGAGCACTTGGATTCTCCCTATGAAGATGATTATCAACCCCCGTTTTGCTCAGGGCATGATAGGAGTAAGGACCCTCTTTGCTCAAAGAAGGATCCTTGTGACAACTCTCCCCAACCACCTTCGATTGCTTTACTCTCTCGTATCTCTAGAGGTGTAGTTTGGGATTATGTTTTTGATGTTGGGTTTCCTTCAGGGAAAACCCTAAAGTCCAAGAGTTGGTTGAATACTACAAGTTTAAGTCTATCATATCAGTGGTTCAACTTTCCCTTGAGAATTTGCAAGTCATCTACTAAATCTTTGTCAATCCCTTCCCAAGCTTCAGAATGTGAGGATGTCCTAGGTTTCCATTTTGCAGATCTTTTGAGTCGGTGTTTTGAACCTTGGACCCTTCATGACCCCTTCCTGAAGTGGATTGAGTACTTTCCTCAAAGATTGACTTGGCACGATTTTATCCATTCCACCCGCCTCCATGAGTTAGACCTTGTGATTCTCGATGATATGATATATCCTCTAATCCATGTTATTTTTGTGCTTGATTTATAACTATTTTGGTTTATGATGAAGCACAAAGGGAGGTATTGTGGGACGTTGTTGTATTGGTTTCACTGGTCGTTTGACTACACTGAGCAACCAACCAACATGTAAGTGCAGGTAGGTAGGCATTTGCATTTATTGTACTATACCATCTGCATTGCATTTTAGAGTAGTTTGCTTTTACACTCACACTTATGATTGCTTTATTTCAGTCTTATATATATGTATGATGGGGTGGTATCACCACCCCAAACGGTCACTGATGTTTGCTATTGAAATCAAGCAGGTTACAGGTCATGCCAGAGATGTTGAGGTTCTTATGCACACTACGGTGAGCACATGTCCCCGAGTTGGAGCCAGATGTTATCCCCCACTTTTAGGGATAACTAGGAGATTATGTCTCGAGGCCCACAGGTCCAAGACATGAAGTACCGAGAGCCAGATCGACTTAAACATGGCCCTGGAGGGCCCATCTTTTCTCCCTTTCAGCACCTCCACTTTGTCAACACCAACAACAGCATCCATCACCTTCGGCTTGGCCCTACATCAGAGATGGTTCTTGCTCCATGAGGTAATGAGTCCAGGTATCATGGTATGTATCACTCTGATCCTTAGAAACCTTTGAACGTGTGCATTTGATTCCTTTGTTTCTAACAAGTGCTTGGATCTTATGCTTGTCCACTTGACCATGTCTGGGGAGAATGACAGGATGCCCTAGCAAGCCTTTGTCCATAGGTTTTGAGTTGCCACTGGGGGGATTTCTGAAAAGCCATCGTCGACTCCCGTCATACATACCATTTTTTACCTTATTTCCCGCTCACCCATCCCGTTACCTTGGTCTGGGCATAGGTTTGATCATTCAGGGGTTGTACCTTACCTTGTGGGAAGAATGGGCTAAAGGAATGGTGGGTAAAAGTAGCTGATAATAAAATCCTAAGAATAAAACCTCGAGATGCTTCGCCCAGGGATCCTCGAGAAAGCAATAAAAGGCTTCTCAGCAAGAAATAGAGGGACCCATAGAAAAATAAATCAAGACCTAGTTGAAGGATGAGGGGTCTCATCACGAGCCAGCTCATTACGTCCATGGGTGCCTAATAGTATGACACTACAAGCATATGGTTACCACGCCAAGGTAGAGGCTCTTGGTTGCATAGCCAAGAGAAAGGGGGTCTCATCACGAGCCAGCCTTCTCATTTCCGTGAAAGTACTTGTGGGTAACATTGTCACTTCCAGTCACCAAGCCAGGGCAATGTCCTCTAACAAAATACTTGAGAGAAAAAACAATAAAAAGATTAAAAAACAATAAGACAAGACTTGGTTAGAGGATAGGAGGCCTCATCACGAGCCGGCCTATTAGGTCCATGAGCATCTAGCAGCATGACACTACAAGCATTTGGTCACCACTCCAAGGCAATGGCTCTTGGTGGCATAGCCAAGAGAATAGGGGTCTCATCACGAGCCAGCCTTCTCATTTCCGTGAAATGTTTGTTGCTAGCATTACCACCACTGGTCACCAAGCCAAGGCAATGTCCTTTGATTAGCATCTTGGAAAAAATGAAGATTAAAAGACATGAATGGACTTGGAAATATTTGCATCCATGACAAGTACAGCTCACCCTCCACAGAGGCACCCACCAGTAAGCCATCCTTGCTATCACTACACCTTTTGCCCAGACATCCCCATCCACTTCACCTACTTACATGACTTGGAATTGATCCTTTCCGGGAACAACCCTTTTCCAATAGACTCTAGCCCAATAGGACGTCTTGTCACTTTCCCCAAACTTGTATTGCAGACTTGTATAATCTCTTTGAGCACTAGACTGGGGTAAAGGGGTTTTATGCACATGTTTAATAAATATTGATGATTAGATGTGATTGACATTGCTATGATCCCTGTGACTTATGAGCCCATGGAGGGCGTAGCTGTTGATGTGCGGGATCATGCCCGACGGACAGGTACCGATGGACAGGTACACATGGGGAGATGATCAGTTCGAACCTCCATGGGGCTGAAGAGCCCACTCGATGGATGCTGAGACCCCAGCAGAGGGCAGAGACAGGGCAGAGCGTTTGTACTAGGGAGGAGCAGAAGAATCCACCAGAGGCAGCTGAGCAGACCTGTACCTAGGGGGATTGAGCCCTCTCCACAGGAACGTTGGCCTTAGAAGGCCTAGGAGGTCTCTCAGGAAGCCCATGACGTCACCCAGCAGTCTGGACGTTTTCGGAGGCAACTTTCGTAGTGTTGGCACGTGTGGCAGCTTGGAGAAGCCCAAGGAGGGCTAACGTTTTGCTCCAGGAGGCTGCATTTGCCCTAGAAGGGGCTAACGTCACCCTAGAAAGGGGATGGCGTCTCTCTATTGCTTGATTAGGGTTTAATTTTAAGACATTTAATGTAAAACAGCATGATTTTAGTGTGTTGGCCTTGTCGGCCTTTTTATGACCTAAAATGTAAAATTAAGTCATTGTATTGTATAAATTGAGGGTTTTCACCTTCATTTTTTCATCATCTCTCACTCACCACTTGGTGAGGTTTGAAATTTGCGCCCTCCTTAGGTTTATTGGCTGAAATTGTGAGGCGCACTTGTTGAAGGAAGACTTTCTTGGCATATTTTGGAATTTCTCTTGGTGGAAGGTATTATAACTAGGGTTTTGCTATGTGATTTCTTGGTTAAATGTAAGTGAATTTCTACAAAACTTCTTGATTGAATGGTTGTAGTGTTATTTTCTTTCATTTATTATTATAATTTGTTGAATCAAACCCTAAGTGACAAGCACACATTGAAGGTCCTTGTCTCATGTCCCTACCAACGTTTTAAGCCATTTTATTTGCTAAAGTGAGATAGAGCCTTGCCTTAGCAACACTCTATTCTTTCTTTCTAGCCTTTTGATTTGTTGAAGAGGATAGAGCCTTGCCATAGCAACACTCCATCCATCTTCTTCCTTCTAGTTGTTTTTCTTATTTGTTGAGCTAAGAAGGAGAAAACACACCAAGGCCTAATTCCCCTACACCTTGGTGAGTCGATTTTCCCTAGGGTTTGATTAGTGAAGCCTTGCTCTAGCAACACGTCACTCTCAAATCATCATTGAGCTAGTCGTTGTTGCCATTAAGCTAAGGAAGGAGGAGAGAGCACTGAGGCCTTGCCATAGCAACACCAAAGTGAGCCTCTCTCCCCTAGGGTTTCATCCTTGAGGCCTTGCCATAGCAACACCTCAAGGTTTAACTCTCTTGTCCTTAGTTTTACCATTATCACTTGATCCTTCAGCCTTTGCGTCCTCCTTTTGACTCCATATACCCTAGGAACGCACTGATCTAAGGCCAAATGTGTTGAGTAACTTGATCTCACAAACTTCCAATACCTTTGAACAAACCCTAACCATACTAACCTTAGCCTAGACTAACTCTATTAACCCTACTGTTGTCGTCATCTTTCTTGTTCTATAAACATCTTTGTGCAGCGTCTATTTGTCTTTAAGCAATTGAATGATCAGATAAAGCATTGCTTCAAGTATTGCCACATTAATGATTAATTGTCATTGTTTATTGTGAAGTGCCTTTAGCATTCATTGAGAAGTAATATATATATTGTAATCATTGCTATCTTGTAGCCATCGATTTACTTCATCAATTGTTACTCAATTGCTTACTATCAGAAAATCATTGATTATATGAAGTACTAACCAGCAAGCAAGCTTGCACATATAGTTTTATTGTTGCTTTGTCTCGGGCTTGTGATCTTATTGGTTATTACTTTCGGTTATCTTTATTGGCTATAAGCCGGACTTTCTGATCAGGTGGTGACTTGTGAGGGGGAAGTTATCTTTTAGCTCTTAAGCCTTTTGCCTTCTCAAAACCCCATGTCATCAGGGACGTCTCCCATGTGGCCTCACCTCCCTAAATAGAAAGAACCTTCCCATCAAGGTGACAGTGGGTGGGATTGGTTCAATTACGCCAGTTTGACCTCTTTTCATCCATCTATTAGCCTAACTACAAACTGCACAATAGCACGCCCTCCTACCCTAATCGACCTCATGGTGTTAGGTAAGGAGTTTCACATCCAACGGTTGAGATTGGATTAGATGGGTGGTTGAGATTGAGTGTCTCTTCACTCACCCCTTCACTAAAGTCATAAAGTCACCTTTTAATTTGCATCTCACAAATTAAATGACTAGGGTCTACATTAGGCACTTTCTCACCCCTTAGGCACCTAGGTGATGAGAAATACTTGCCTAGGTACTTTTTAATTAAATTTTTGACACTCCCTCTTACCGAGGAAAGTGTTACTCACCACTCCAAGCTTGTCCCTGAAAAATACAAACTTGCCTTTGCCCAATGCTTTGGTGAGTATGTCTGCAACCTGCTCCTCTGTAGATATGTACTGTAGCTCCAGAGCTCCTCTCTGAACATAGTCACGAATGAAGTGATAACAAATCTCGATATGCTTATACCGATCATGAAAAATTGGATTCTCCGAGAGTTTAATGCAACTCTGATTATCATAGTAAATCACGGTAGGCCTCAACTGCACACCGAACAATCCCACCAGCAACTTGCGAAGCCAAATGGCCTCACAACTGGCCTGACTGGATGCGATATACTCGGCCTCTGCAAAACTCAAAGCCACTGACTTTTGCTTCCGACTGAACCAAGACACAACTGTTGAGCCCAATACGAAACAGCACCCTGAAGTACTCTTCTTGTCACTAACACATACTGCCCAAAATGAATCTGTATAACCAACCAGACGAACTCCATCTCCTCTCTGAACTATTGGACCCTGAAGTGATCAGCCTGCAACATGATAGGGGGGTCCATGGGTCCATTTGATCCTTGAAAGAAATTGTCAAAACGCTCTTTGACAGATGGCACCCTAATGACTTCTTTCAAGGGAATGGTTACATGCATCTTGGATAGTGCCCCTTCAAAGTCAAAGTTCAAGTTAACCCTTTCAGTCTTTGGATGTTTTAGGAAGAAGTACATCCAAGGATGGGGGTTTTGTTTCTTCTGCGGTAGGTTGGCTCAGTTTCTTTCTTCTATACAACTGGAACTCTTGTTTCTTCATTTTTTCTTTTGATTCCTGGTCTAAGTTGTTTATTACCACCATTTTGGCTTTCCTGATCGCTTTTTTTATGGCCTCTTGATGTTCTTCAGCCGTAATATTTATCTGAGGGCCTTCTATGACATGGCCTATATTGTTCACTTGTTGATGGCCACTATCACTATAAGGACATTCATGTTTCCAATGTGCTTCACTGCATTGAAAACACCGAGGGTTTTCATCCAGAATGTTGGTAGGTTTTAAGGTGTTTGGGAGTTCTATGTCCTTGAAAACATTTTCGTTCCATTCAACGAAACCAACTATTCTCTATACTGGATAGCCATCTTCATCCCAATCTTCAGAGACATCAGAGGTATCGCCGAGATAATCACCCCAATTTGTATCTTCTTCTATCAAGGGAAAAGTGGGGCAATCTTGAAACAAGTAAGGATCCATCGAATTATAGTCACTAGGTCCAAGGTCATATGTTAATAAGGAAGAGGGTGTTTGCTCATCTTGCTCAACATGACCGGTTTGTAATAGTGTGGGAATCCCCTCAAAAGATAATTGGTCGTTTGGGTTTTGCTTTGTTAGAAAATAAGTTTTCAACATTTTACGAATTCTTTTAACCCTTTGCAAGATACAGGACATACTTGTGCTTAAATTGGTTCCACTATGTACCCAGGGCTCTTCAGACCTATTTTTCGGATCCCTATTGGTTTCACTCATATCTTGATCCTCTAACATTTGCATGTTCAAGACAAACAAGGAATCTTCAAAATTAGGTTTTTTATGAGTGGCCATACCCAAACCCTCGGATGGTTCATGTTCTCTTGAGAAGTTTAAGACATCATTAACGTTGGAGAAAGTTGTGCTCCATTTCCTTTTGCGAGGCATGAGTTTTACTTCAAGGATTTATGGGAGCTTGGGTTCAGTTTTGGTGATATCCTCGTCACTAGATTTCCAAGAGTTGTTATTGTGCGAGAGATTAACCTGATAGATGTATTCTTCGAATTCAAGGTTCCTCTCAATCTGGTAAGCGAAATCTTGTGCTTCTTCTAGAGTCTAGGGTGACCGATCTTTGAGAGTAAACTGCAAAACTCCTTCCAATGAGTTCAAGTAGTGTTGGAGGATAGCTTCTTCTGAGAAGCTAGGTCGGATCTTTTTTAGGAGAAGATTCAACCTATCATTGAAATCCCTAATGCCCTCACTAGAAGCCTTGCAAATATCAGTATATTGAGAGTAAAGGGAATCCATGCTTTCTTTTTCACACCATTTTTTCTTAAAGACTTGTTCAAGGTCTTCAGGGGTTTTGATGCTTCCTTTTGGAAGTTTGTTAATCCATCTTCTAGCACTTCCGGTGAGTGAGCTCACAAAAAGCCTTAAAAAAACATCAGGGTGTTCTTGTCCGGATTGGTGAAATTGGAATACATCACAGAACTTGGTCCAATGAGAGTTGCCATAGGATCCATCTTCCCCTGAAAACTTAGGTATCCAGGATTCGACCTTTTTGGGTAGATCATGTAACCCCCTTGGGTGTTAGCTAAAGGCCTAAAGGGCCAAAGATTTCTTCATGAGACCATTTGGGAGAACTTACGGGGGTGACAGGATTTGCAGAGGTAATAGTAGGTGAAGGTATATACCGACGCCCACTACGGGTCGTCATTAGCTATTTGTGGAGTCGCCAGATGATTTGCTTGAAATCATTAAAAAAGATAAAGGGAAAGCACCCTAAGTGGAGTCACCAAGTAAGCTTATAAGAATAAGACTCTCTGAGGCAAGGCTTACCAAAAAGTGTCGTCTGAGGAAGGTTTGACTCGGTGTTCCCGAGCAATGGCGCCAAAATGTTATCGCACAGTTTGTAGCAAGGATAAGCACTTGAGGTTTGAAGGTCAAACTGGCGTAACAGGAACCAATCCCACCCAATGTCACCACAATGGGATGGCTCTTTCTCTTTAGGGAGGTGAGGCCCAAGGGAGACGTCCCCGGTGACCTAGAGTTTTGAGAAGGCAAAAGGATAATAAGACAAGGATAAATTTTCCCCCCTCACAAGTCACCATTGAGTAGATAGTCATGGCTAAACAGCCAATAATAAAGTAAACCCTCAAAGATATACCTGCCTGAGACAAAGCAATGGGTTAGTACTTCATATAAATAAATAACTATCTGATAAACATATAAGCAATTTAGCAATAAATATTGACGAAGTCAATGTTTGTAAATAGCAATGAAAATTGTCACTTCACCAATAAATACTGGAACGATATGGCATTCAATGTAACCAATCAACACTTCATCCAATAAATGCCCTACATCATCATTCAATTGCTTATAAAACAAAACGTTTGTTGCACAAGGGTATTAATAGCAAGAGATGACAGCAGCACTTAGTTAGTAGGGTTAATTTACAAGCTAGGGTTAGTAGTTAGAGTTTGATTCAAAGAGTTTTAAGAGTTGTTTGTGATAAAGGTCACTTCAGCGCATAAGGTCTTAGGATCAATGCCTTAGGGTTAAATGGAGTCAATAGTGTAGGACACAAGAGTTGAAGGAGACAAAAGTCAAAATGGCTAAGGACTAGAGGGAAAGACTTTGAGGTGTTGCTAAGGCAAGGCCTCAAAGTCAAAACCGTAGGGGAGAGAGGCTCACTTTGGTGTAGGTGAACTAGGCCTCAGTGCTCTCTCCTCCTTCCTTAACTCAAATCGCAAAACAACTAGCTGAAAGATGAAGCATAAAACCAAAACTAGTGGGTTTGATGAAGCAAGGTGTTGCTACAGCAAGGCCTTTTCAGCAAACCCTAGAGAAAAACGGCCCTAAGTGAAGTAGACCTAGGCTTAAGACGTCTCTCTCTTCTTGGTCGCTAGCAATAAAGGAAGAAAGGAAGGGAGTGTAGCAACGGCTAGGCTCTCTCCTTCTTCAATGACTGAAAATTTCTCTCAAAGGGGACATGAGACAAGGACCTACTTGTGTGCTTGTCGCCTACGGTTTTGTTCAGCAAAATCATAAACATATGCAAGAAATTAAACTACAACCATTCATTCAAGAAGTTTTGCAGAAAAATACTTACAATTCACCAAGAAATATCAATGCAAACCCTAGTTGTAACACCTTCCTTCAAGAGATATGCCAAAACATGCCAAAATAGTCCTCCTTCAACCAGTGCGCATCGCTAAATCTGCCAATAACCCAAGAGAGGGCGCAAATTTCAGACCTCACTAATGAGTGAGTAAGTTGTGATGATCAAATGACGGTGAAAATCCTTCATTTATACAGTGTCATGACCTAAATTTACATTTTAGGTCATGTAAAAGGTCGACAAGGCCAAAATACTAAAATCATATTGTTTTACATTAAAATGTTAAATCTAAACCCTAATCAAGCTGAAAAGAGATAAAAAGCCCCTCTAACGGGGACTTTAGCCCCTTCTAGGGCAAATGAAGCATCCTGGAGCAAAACGTTAGCCCTCCTTGGGCTTCTCCACCCTGCCACACGTGCCACGGTTGCCCAGTCTGCCTCCCAAGACATCCAATAGGCTAGATGACGACATGGTCATCAAGGGTGACGTCCCAGGCCTTCCAAGGCCAACGTTCCACTGAAAAGGGCTCAACTCCCATAGGTCAAGCTATGTTGGGGTGCCTCTGGTAGAACGTCCTCTTCTTCTCTGGTGCAAAGCCCCTGATCCATCTCTGTCCTGTCTCCGCCCCCTGATGGGGTTTTAACATCCACCTGGTGGGCTCTTCAGCCCCATGGAGGTCCGAACTGATCATCTCCCCATGTGTACCGGTCCAAATGGTACATGTTCGTCAGGCATGGTCCTCCACATCAAAAGCCACGCCCTCCATGGGCTCATCAGTCACATGGATCATAGCAATGTCAATCACATTTCATCATCAATATTATTAAACATGTGCATAAAATCCCTAATACATCAATCAGCAGAAAAGGACAAGATGTCCTATTGGGCTAGTGCCCACTGGAAAAGGAAAGTTCTCGGAGGGGACCTCATCCAAGCCATGTAAATGGGTGATGTGGTCAGGGAATGTCCAAGCATCTGGGTGCAATAAGGGCTAAGGATGCAAGAAGTGTTACCTATGGGTGCCTTTGTTAGAAGGCGAGTTGTACCTGTCATGGATGCATTCTTTCCAAGTCCATTCTTGCCTTTTATTCTTATTCTTTTTATTATCTTTTACTACTTTTTTTTTTGTTCAAGAGCTAATCAGGGGACACTGCCCTGGCGTGGTAAATAGCTGGTGGCAATGTCATACTGCTAGATACCCATGGACCTAATAGGCTGGCTCGTGATGAGAACCCCTATCCTCTATTTAGGTCTTGTTTTATTATTTTTTAGGGTCCCTCTCGTTTCTTGCTGAGAAGCCTTTTATTGCTTTCTCAGGGATCCCTGGGCGAAGCATCTCGAGGTTTTATTCTTAGGCTTTTATCTTTTACCAGCTTGCTTTTACCTTCTGGGCCATTAGCCCCTTCTTCCCAAGAGCTAAGGTGCAGTCTTGAAAAATASGTCAAACCAGTGCTCAGACAAGTGGAAAGGGATAAGTGAGCGGGAAACAAGATGGAAAAAGGTGGAGCTATGATGGGAGCGGACGATGGCTTCTCAGAAAATTCCCCCARTGGAAAACCAAAACCTACAGACACAAGCTTGCTAAGGCATCCTGTCAGTCCCCCCAAACATGGTCAAGTGGGTAACTGTAAGATCCAAGCAGTTGTTAGAAATAAAAGGAATCAGATGCACATATTCAAAGGGTTCGATGATCAAAGTGACACATACCATGATATCTAAACCAATTACCTCATGGAGCAAGAACCATCTCCGACACAGGACCAAGCCGATGGTGATGGATGTTGTTGTTGCTGACAAGATGAAGATGCTGGAAGAAAGAAAAGGTGGGCCCTCCAGGGCCATGCTAAAGTCAATCCTACTCTCGGTACTCCATGTCTAGGACCTGTGGGCCTCGAGACATGATCTCCTAGTTATCCCTGAAAGTGGGGGATAACAGCACCTAGGTGATGAGAAACATTTGCCTAGGTACTTTTTAAATTTTTAACAACTTTTGGAGTGTGAAAATTCTAAAACCCGGTGAACTTTAAACCAATCAAATTAATTTTAACTGATTATTCAGGGTTTTTTCTTCACAGTAATTTGAATACACAGCAAAAATAAATAACCAGGAACCGAAAGTAAAAGTAGATAGGAATCACATCAAATGTACACACTTGTTTTTGGACAATAGTCCCCTGTATAACCCAAGATGGGAAAACCGGTGCAGCAGATCTGAGGTTTTATTATTTATGAGCAGGAAAATAAAGAGATTTCTTACAAAGTAAATCGCCCTCTGCCAGCAGTTGAGTAATCTTCAACAAAACCCTCTCCAAAAAAATCGTACGGCCTCTCTTGACCCTCCAAACAGAACCAGAACGAAACAACAGCTAGAAAGTGAGCCTCTGGGTGAATGTACAGCCCTCCTGCGTCACCCTTGCGTCACTTTGTACGGCCCTGCCAGATCTGAAGTTTATCCTCTGCAATTTGGTGAAGAAATGAGTTGATCCACCTGCTAGACTCTCCTCTGTCCTCCTGCAAAAACTCACCTGCAAATCTGCAATAGATCTCTCTCTCCAATCGGTCTCTCTTCCGCTTGTGCGCCCCCTTATCCCAGCCGATCTCTTTATTCTTCATTGAGCAAGTGAAACCCTAATCTCCAAAAGGATGGAGGGGTGAGATCAACCCTCACCCTCATGATGAGATCAAAGGTCAAGATTAAAAGACCACAACTTAAATTATTTTTCACTTTAACTTTAGAAAAAGTATTCAATAAAGTCAACTGAAGATTATAACACATCAACAGTTCTTTTACTAAGTTAGACTTAAGAAAACATTTAATTAATCAACTTAGCCTAAGTTTCATTGTCCTCCATCATGCTAGGACATTGTAATGATGATGGAAGACCTTCCTTGCTACAATCTCAACACTCCCTCTTAGCAAGGAAGGGATTCTATATCAACCCTATTGTCGTCCTTATACACACCTACAAACGTGGAGAAGTCTACAACCCACTTAGTGTGTCCTTGGAGGCACAAACCTAAATCCAAACCCACCGTCACCGCAATCTGGACTCCTTCCATCTATGCTTACTCCTAGGGAAGCTTAGGGGGGTAGACCCTATTAAACTATGTGAATTATTATTGTTAAGGTTCTAGGAGTTAACTGAATTGTTTGATTAAGGAAACCCAACCCAATGACAAGGAGCAAACGCAATTATGCAATTCCTTCAATGACAAGCAAACCTTTATTTGTAAATCAACAATTAGACCAATGCCTAAAGATTAACCAAAATTGATCTATTGAAATATACAACAAGAAATATAGTTTATACAAGGATGAAACAATGTTATGAAATGAGTTTGAGAAATAATTTTACACTTGGGCCAATTATGTTCAAATAAATAAAGAATGTCTTGAAACAAATATTCATATGAAAGGAATTTGTTGAAAAGTAAATTGCTTAAAAAATAAAATTTGCTTGGAAAGTAAATTGCAAAACTTGAAAAGCAAATGTTGTGAAAAATGTGTAGGTTAATTTTAATAAGTTTCCATGTCTCTCTTGAGCTTAGGGGGATTAAATGTGAGAATTCTAGTAATCCTAAGCTATGTGACTACCCCTAATACTTATCCTTTCAACCCAAAAGGAAGTGTTGGGTGCTCAATAAGAAGAACAAACAAGGTTCTTCCCTTGATCCACAGATCAAATCCAGAATGCTTGGGCGCTCAACAAGGAAGACACGTAGTGACGTGAAACCGTCCCCAGTTTCAACACCTTCTAGCCTCCCAAGTCACCTTTTTTGATGGTATAAGCAATAATAAATAGGGTGCCTAATTAATCTAGACACTCAATCCTTTTCCCTTTCTTAGTTACCCAAGATCCACAAAGTGGCAATGGGAGAGAATATGGGGCAGAAGGCAAGGCACCAATTTGATTACTTTGCAAATTGAAAAAAACTATCTAGCCTTCATGATATTGCATGGATGACAAAGCCAAGCACTATGCAAGGTGTGGGCGAAATTAAATAACTTGAAATTAAATTGAAAATTAAAATAGCAACATCACAACTATGGCACAAGATGGAGGACAAGCTTACCGGTTTTATGCCAAGGTGGGTAAATATAAAAAAAAAAAATGAAATAAAGTAAATTAACCTAACCACTCAGCATTCTCTTTGTGGGAGAAGTGGGGCAACAATCTTAAGCAAAACAGAAAATTAAATTTTAACCTATCCTTCACGATATTGCATGGATGGCAAAGCCAAGCACTATGCAAGGTGTGGGCAAAATACTAAAACTATTTTACAATTTACAGATTTGAAAAATGAAATAGAGAATGCAAGCCCAAGAGACTCTCTTGGGATGCTTACAATGCTTCGAAAGTGAGAAAAGAGAAGAGGGTTTGACACCACAACTCTTGGATGCTTCCTTGAGTCTTTTGGAGCCAAAAATGGGTAAAACTTATCCTTAAACTGGTGAAAACCTGCAAAAAACAACAAGCTTTTCTTGCTGGAAATTACTAAAAATGACTTGGAACAAGTTAATTTTTGTTATCTCATAAAACAGAAATTAGTTTAAAAAAGATTGAACTTGAAAGGGAAGATTAGATGAGAATAATGCTAAAAATTGAAAGATTAATGGCTGGAAATGAAAACAGAAATAAAAGAAGCTTGAGATGGTTGAACAGTGAATTTTTAGATCTGAAATCCACTCCTCCAAGCCTTTGGTAACTTGCAAATAGGTAAATCTTTGCTACAAAATAGGTGAGTATATCCTAATGGCTTGCAAAATACTTTCCAAACCTAATAGAAATAACCCACAAAGATTAATAGCAATACTACCACTAATCTATCCCAAGCAAAATACTTTGATTGGGTCTCCAAGTAAACTAATGCAAGTAAGGAAATACCAAAAATAATTGCAGCAAAATTACCTCAAGAATAACACAATACAATGGCTCCAAGAATACTCCAAGAGACACAAAGATCCTCTAAAGCTTCAATTTTATTATCCAAGAAAAATTTGCCAAATGGCACCAAGAACCATGAGAGAAAATGGGAGAAAATGAAAGAGAGAGGGGAGAGATTTTGGCATAATAGAGTTGTTGTGAGAAATCCATCTCGAAATGAGGAGGGAGGGCTTTCTTTTATATGAAGGAGAGATGAGAGACCCCTCTTGGATGAGTTACAAGTGTCACCCATCCAAGAGAGAGAGAACAAGTCAAGGAAAAGACACTTTTAGGGTTTTGGTAGTGAGTTAGGGTTTGAAGGGTGAGAAGTAAAGGGGGAAAACCCCTTTTGACTTGTCAAACATGAGGTTAGGCTATAGGAAGGGTCCACTTAGGGTTTTGGCACTTTTTTCACTTTAATTTTTCACCTTCCCTAAGTTCATGAGGAAGGGGGGCACACTTTTCACTAGGGAGACTCACTTTTGGTTGTTGGCTTGGCATGGGGGGGTCGTCTAAGTGGATTTTCGCTTTTCCAACTTAGGAAATACATTAGAAATCATTTCCCCACATTCTCTCATGACTTTAGACATTTTTACAATTTTTGGTTTTTTTACCTTAACTAATTATTTGATGACTTCTGACTGACTTGGACTCCTCATGGACAATGACCTAGCAAAACTTGTCCAATTGAGCTGAAACTTGGTCCAAGGGTGTAGCGGGTCATAAGCCATTTGTTTTGAATATTGACACCCCTATACAAAATCCACAAGGACCAAATTTTTACATTTTTCATCAAAAATATTTAAAAATTCTCAATTTACGGAAATTTTAATTATTAAAAAATCCTATCAAAACTTAACGGAATTTTGCAAGACTCTAGGAGATGTCTAGCATGGTCATTTACAATACTTTTAAACCTTTATCACCCCTTGGGCTCAATCATTAGAACGCCTTTCACCACTTTAGAGGATTTTGTGAGTGAAAAACTCAAAGGTAATTAAAATTGCCTTGTAGGCCAGATTAATTACCTGAGGAAAAAAACCACTCGATGAAAGGACTTCCCTAATGATAAAATCCTAGGTACCTAAACAAAAATTGACCCATGCCAACATATTACATTATTATCCCACGCAGGGGAGCAGACATTCCATGTAAATAGAAAGACGTGTTGGGGGCAAAATTGCCCTGCTAAGCCACAAGTCTCCAAACATGTTGTACCACAAGGTACATATCTTCATGGTACATGATGTTGACCCCTAGTTTAAATAGGTGGTCAACAAACTCCATCTAATCTCTGAACTTCTCGAACTTTTGTTTGCTCAGTGCCTTGGTAAAGATGTCTGCCATCTTCTCATCAATCTGTATGTAATCAAGCATCATGGCTCCTCTCTGTACACAATCTCGGATGAAGTGATCCCTGATATCGATGCGCTTGCTACGATCATGAAACACCGGATTCTCAGAGAGCTTGATGCAACTTTGATTGTCACAGTGAATAACAGTAGCTTCTAGCTCCTGCCTGAACAAGCCCAAAAGTAACTTCCTCAACCATAGTGCCTCACATGCTACCAAACTGGTTGCCATGTACTCTGCCTTAGTAGAGCTCAATGCCATTGATCTTTGCTTCCTGCTGAACCAGGAAATGACGCTCGATCCAATGCGGAAGCAACAACCTGAAGTACTCTTCTTGTCCTCTATACATCCTTCCCAATCAGCATCTGTAAAACCTGGGCTCATATATCTTTTAGGGGCACCATTGATGGCTTGGACCATTTCATGCCAATATGGTGAGCGAAGAACATTGAATGGTATACCACATGCATAGAGAAACCTGGAAACTTTTGCATCCACGTCATCTCTACAACCTTGGTCAAGGAAATATGATAGTGTTCTAGGTGAAGACAAAGGCGAGAATGCACTAGCATGGGGGGATGTGCTTCGACCAGTGAACATTCTTCGTGCATTCTCAGGTTCAACCTTTGGTTTTTTGGCTTTGTTTTGTGCTACCTCCTCTTCCCTTTGGTATTTGAGTCTATCTTTGGAATCGATACTCACACAGGCTTTGATTCCTATATTCTTACCTTCATCCCAGTACATAGACCCACATAGATGCTTTCTCACACGGGTATAGGAACCTGTGTATTCTGTATGACAATGGTG
>JASDQU010011445.1:170302-182924 GCA_032191745.1 Picea mariana | reverse complement strand
TGCTACCTCCTCTTCCCTTTGGTATTTGAGTCTATCTTTGGAATCGATACTCACACAGGCTTTGATTCCTATATTCTTACCTTCATCCCAGTACATAGACCCACATAGATGCTTTCTCACACGGGTATAGGAACCTGTGTATTCTGTATGACAATGGTGGCATATAAATTTCCCTATTCCACCCTCTTTCCCTTCACTAAGCTTTGTGACATACTTTCATAGAGGTGTTTACCTCTCTTTGGATTTTTGGGGATCCTGACCATCACTATCATTTTCATTATCTTCATCCCCTCCCATTCTTTCCTCCTCTCCTCGGTATGTTTTGTCCACTTCTATTTCTTCATCACTATCATGGGTATTTCGACGTGAACTTCCCACCACCATCATTATAATAAAAAATGGAACCAAAATGGCATATCACATTGACATCAACATCATGAATGTTGAACCTAGGCCTTGATAATAAGTTGCTACCTGCAATAGAATGATGGAGGAGAAATGGGAAAGAGTAGGAGAAAAAATTATTCAAATATTCAACATAACATAATATACTAGTTTACAACACATGCATTTAAAAAAAAAAACAAGAAAGACAAATGGGCTTAAGAGCCTACCTCTTTAGCTCTCCAATGGCGGTTGAATATGACTATGGTAGCCTTTAATCTCCTTCCAAGCTCTCCAATCTCCCTATGGGAGCCTTCAATATTCCTTCCAAGCTCTTCAATCTCCCTTCAATCTCCTCGAGAACTAGCAAGAACCCTCTCAAAACCCTCTTAGCAAAGATGAGTGAAATGAATGAAATGAGAAATAGACTGAGAGAAAAGGGAGTGAATGAGTGTTTTAACCTCTTACCTAACCCTAGGCTACCTTTCCCTTGCTTCATTTCTCTCAAAAAAACAAAAAAAAACTCCCAATAACCTCCACACACGCGCGGGCCTGCAAGAGCATTTTCGGGGAGCGTTTTTTTGAGTAGAATCCATCTCATGATCAAATAAATCTGCAAAGAGTTTGCAAAGCCACACTGCTTCGCGCATTGCCACACTCAATGCTATATACTCTGCTTTTGCGGTCCTCAAAGCTACAGAGCTTTGTTTCCTACTGCACCAGGAAACCAAGGCAGACCCCAAGGTAAAACAACAACCAAATGTTCTCTTCAGGTCCACTGCGCTCCTTGCCCAATCTGCAACGACATATCCCTGCAATCTCATGTCTACACCGGAGGCATATCTCAGGCCATATCCAACTGTGCCTCGTAGATATCTCAATACATGCTTGGTTGTTATCCAGTGAGTCTATCTCGGCTGACTCATGAACTGACTAAGTACATTCACTGCATAGCATATATCAGGTTTGGTGTTAACCAGATACATCAATAATCCAATCAATTGTCGATAAAGGTGTAGATCAATCTCGCCTGAATCAATAGAAGCCTCGTTCATTTTCTTCAGATACATCACCATCAATGTAGGCATGGATTGCAGTCTGTCATACCGAGCTTCTTCACTATCTTCACTATGTATTTTCCTTGACTCAGGAAAATCTCATCAGTCCTCTACCGTACTTCTAGTCCCAAGAAGTAGTGCATCATACCCAGATCCTTCATCTCGAATTCAAAAGTCAATGATCGCTTGCATTTAGCAATAAGTCTTTCTGAACCGGCGAGGAATAAGTCATCAACGTACAGGACCAAGATCAGGCACTCGTCACCAACAATGTGATAATATAGGTTTGGATCAGCAACACTCTTGTTGAAGCCGAAACTCATCAGGAATCCATCCATCTTCTCGTACCAAGCACGAGGTGTCTGCTTTAGTCCATACAGGGCTTTCTTGAACCTGCAGGCATGAGATTTTTGCTCATGTATCACGAATCCTTCTAGTTGCTCGATGTAAACTTCTTCCTCAATATCACCATTGAGAAAGGTTGTCTTTACATCCATCTGATGTAGTTTCCAACCAATGGATTCAGCTTAGTGCAATGATAGTACAGATGGAAGCGTATCGGGCTATAGGAGCAAATGTCTCCTGATAATCAATTTCCTCCACCTGTGAGAATCCTCTAGCTACAAATCTCGCTTTGTACTTCTCGACACTTCCATCAGCTGCATGCTTGATCTTATAGATCCACTTGGAAGTCACTACAAACTTCCCTTCTAGTCTCGAAACAATATCCCACACATCATTCTTCATGATGGACTAATACTCTTCTATCATGCCATCTTGCCATACCTACTGACCTGCTGCTTCTCCATGACAAGAAGGCTCAATATCAATGGTGTGGCTCATGGATGAAACATAGCTTGAAAATCTCTGTGGTCTCTTGCTTTCTCGGAATGTGCCTCGAGGAGTTGCATGTACCTCTACCTCTTGCAGAGTCTGTCGAGCCCAGGCAAGCCTTTTATGGCCTACTCCAATGTCTCTGGGAACATTAACTAGAGCAACTCGATCAATGATTGTCTCCCTCTGAACTGTTGAAGGGGGAGAAGGTATTGTTTCTTCCTTCTTCTCAAATAGTTTGACTCCCTCTGAGTCAAGTGACTCCCTTTGAAGTCTGAAGGATAGACATCTTCCTTTTCCCATGTGGCTAACCTAAAGACATCCCATGTCTTCTCAGGTCCTCTACTGACTCTACAGTACTTTGATGGCCTCTCGTACTAGGATAATAACCAAAATGGCCTCCCGTAGGGATAACAATCAAAATGGCCTCCTGTACTAGGATAATAACCAACCAGGAAAATTTGGACTCCTGTACCAGGGATAATGCTTCAAGTCATGACGGCTCCCATACCAGGGATAATACCCTTCATTATCAAAATGCAAGCTACTACAGAGTAATGATGAAATCAAATAAGGAATGTAGTACAAAACTTACTTTAGTCTACAATTATACTCAATCTTGCTTTTGGTCCTCCTGAGAAAGCTCAGAAGAAGAAAGCTTCATCTTCATGTCTTCATCTTTCTGAGGTGGCCCTGGATCAATGTCAGCAGTGGAAGCATGTTGTCTTCCTCTCTTTCTGGTAGGACAATTTCTCGCAAAGTGTCCATACTTGTCACATCTGAAACACTGGATCTTTGAATTGTCTTTTCTATGATCATAACCTGAAGCTGATGAAGTCTTCTCGCCTTTGAATGCTTGACTAAAGCTTTTTTTATTTCTTCTTCCTTTCTTTGTATGAAAGGCAAGAGCATGATGTCATCATGAGGGCAGTCTTGCACTCCTCTAGCTATAAGTTTGATTTCTTCCTGACTACAATCTGTCCATAGACGATCAAAAGTAGGTAGTTCTACTCTACCACTGATACTTTGAAGAAATGGTTCCCAATGTCTTGGAAGAGCATTGAGTGGTCAAGACAAGTTCTCTGTCTGATATGATTTCTCCAATGGCACCTAGTTGATCTCTGATCTCTGAAATCTTCATGAAGAAGGTAGCAACAGTGTCATATTTTGTCATCTTGATATTTTGAAGATGGCCCTTCAATGTAAGAGCTATGAGGGTGTTGTTACTCTCAAACATATTCTTCAATGCTTCATACATCTCACGAGTTGTCTTCAGGTTGGCAATACGAGGTAGGAGATGATCTCTCACTGAATAGATGATTATCTTCCTTGCCTTGACGTCATCTTCCTTCCATTCTTCTTTCTCTTCATCGGTAGTTGTTTCTGGTAAAGCCTTTTGTATCACACTCAATAGGTCATCCTCTTCCAGGGTGATCTATAGTCTTGACTTCCAGGAACTGAAGTTGCTTGATCCATCAAGCATATCTTCCACCAAAGTTTTGTTCCTCATGTTTTGTAGATTCTTCCACAAACCCTTAGCAACTAAGCTAGGAAACCTAACGGCTAGGCTAGGCTAGCAACCTTAGGTTTCGTTAGACTTATGACTGCCAACAATAAGCCTTGAAAGTCAAAAGAACACTAGTAAGCTTGAAAACTCCTTCAATGAGCTGCAGAAACCCTAAAACTGAAATTTTGCAGAAAATTGCGGAACCCTAGAAACCCTAGGGCCAAAAATCAAAAGTTCTTTGATTTGCAATCTGAGTCTCTAAAAATGCGTTGAAGGAGGTCGTACACTCCTATGCCAAATTTAGCCCCAACGTTTCAGTGTAGGGTGTTGAAACAACCAAAAAAGGAGGGTCGTACCTTTTCTGGAAACCCTAGGAGGGTCGTACAGTTCTGCAAAAGAGAGGGTGATTGGCTTTGAAAGCTTGTGCAATGGCTCTTTCAAGTCCTAAGCTCGGATACCATGTTGAATTTTCACTATGCTAGGCTCAAGCATGAGGTTTATTTCATTTAGCATGTACTTGAATCATAAACAAATGCAACTACACCATACACAAGTGTTGCAATAACCAAGATCACAAGAAGAATTACCATGCACAAGATACACAAGATTTATCCTAGGAAACCCTTCTACTCAAGGGAAGAAAACCTAGCAATCATTTGCTATATTTTCAAGAGAAGGTCCCCCAACCATAAACCCTAATGCACACAAGAGGGTGCTTCTACAACCTTGAAACTAGCACCGAAGAGAGGTGCGCGCTTCAGCCTTAAAGGCACTTGCTGAAATTTCGAAATGACATGTGACAAGTGTGAGAGTGTGTGTTTCCTCAATGGGGAAATCACCTTTATTTATACAAGACTAGACACAGCAATAGCTGTGTCTATTCGCACAACAGGGTCGATCTCAATAACTCAGAAATATAATTAATTATTACAATAAACCTTAATTATCTTTCACATATGGTGGGGTCGACTTGTACCCTTTACATCACAATTAGGGTTACAAGTAAATCTTACACTTAGACAATATAGCAAGGGATCCACACGTCCACTAGTGCTCAGCCACTAGGGACACGTCCACCTGTGCTCAGTCACAGGGACGTCATACTCAACAGATCTTTGTCTCAACTGAGTCCACAGAAGAATCATCTCGAGTACCATCTCAAGCCTGAATCAACTGAGTCCACAAGAGTACAAAGGCAGGAGACCACATCGACTCAACTCTCACACAGAGGAGAACGATACACCCATCACATGAGCACACCCAACACTGGGGCACGACTCAACTCAGTCCAGAGGAGAACGATACACCCATCACATGGGCACACCCAACACTGGGCTCTCTCACAGCACGACTCAACTCAATCACAAAGGAGAACGTATCCTGGAGAATGTTACACGACGCTGCAATCATCAACATAAGTCACCCTCCTAAAACGATCCTTTGGAAAGGGACATTACATATAGCTATACTATATTTAGTATTTACCATTTATGGACATAATCAAACCTTTTAGAACTCATATCAACATGAAAATTGCAATTAGTGTCATTTTTCTTCAATATCCTTTATGTTGTCGTCCTTATACACACCTACAATCATGGAGAAGTATCCAACCCACTTGGTGTGTCCTTGGAGGCACAAACCTAAGTCTAGACCCATTGTCACCTAGATCTAGACCTCTTCCGTCTAGGCTCATTCCTAGGGAAGCCAAGGGGGGTAGACCCTACTAAACTATGTGAAGTTTTGATTAATGAGCTACGAGTTAATTAAGTTATCAATTAAGGGGACCCAACCCAATGACAAGCAAACGATGAAAAATGCAATTCTTTTAATGGGAGGCGAACCTTTTATTTTACAAGACAACAAATAGACCAATGCCTAAATATAACCAAAATTCACTTATTGAGATATGCACACTAAAGATATTTCTATAACTTGAAATAAAGTATGAAATATCTACACAATGAATTAAACAATGAAAATGACTTTTTACTTAAGACAATTATTTCCCAAAGAATAAAGAATACTTGTAACCAAGAATAAAGAATGCTTTAGTAAATGTAAATATCCACAATTAAAGAATTTGTTGAAAAGTAAATTGCTTGGAAACTAAAATTGCTTGGAATAAAATTGAAAAATTGGAATTCAAATGTTGTGAAAAGTTTGTAGGTTGATTTTTAGTAGATTTTTAGGTCTCTCTTGAACTTAGGGGGATTAAATGTGAATTGTAGAAATCCTAAGCTATGTGACTACCCCAAGTCCTTATCCCTTCAACCAAAAGGAAGTGTTGGGTGCTCAATAAGAAGAACAACAAAGTTCTTCCCTAGCTCGACAGTTCAAATCCAAAATGCTTGGCTGCTCAACAAGGAGGACACGTAGTGTCGTGAAACCGTCCTCAACTTCACTCCATGATGGCTTTTATCTTCTCCTAATGTACCTGTACCCCCTTTGCTCCGATGATGTGTCCCAAGTAGAGCACCTCTGTTATCCCAAACTCACATTTGGACTCCTTAGCATATAGTGATTGTTCCTCCATGATGGACAGGATCTGATCCACATGCCTGAGATGTTCCTCCCACATCTTGTTGTAAATGAGTAAGTCATCAAAAAATACCAGCAGGTGTTTCCTCAGCTGTTTGTTGAACACATGGTTCATACAAGATTGGAATGTAGCTGGGGCATTGGTTAACCCAAAGGGCATCACCAAAAACTCATAATGGTCGTAGTAACACCTGAAAGTTGTTTTTGAGATGTCCGCCTCCCTCATCTTGATCTGATGGTAGCCAGAACGAAGGTCAATCTTTGTGAAGTAGACAGCTCCATGCAATTCGTCTAGCAACTCATCAATCCCTGGTATCGGGTACCTGTTTTTTATTGTCTTTTTATTCAAGGCCCTGAACTCAATGCACATCCTCATAGTGTCATCTTTCTTCTTTACCAACACTACTGAAGAAGCGAAAGGGCTAGTGCTTGGCCTGATGTGCCCCATGTCCAAAAGTTCCTTGATGGCCTTCTCTATCTGATCTTTGTACTTCTTTGGATGTCTGTACGGTGTGGTAATGATTGGTTTGGCTCCCTCCTCTAGCTCAATAATATATGCTCAAACCCTCTGTCTGGTGGTACCCCTGGAGGAATCGGTCCAAACACCTTGTGGTGCTTGTCAAGGATTTCTTGGATCTCTGGGGTGTAGTGAACCTTGCCCTGCTCATCCACATGTGCTGAAACCTTGCATTCGACTGCATACACTATCTCCTCTCTTCGGAAGATGGCCTCCATCCTCTTGGCCGTGACTACCCTTGCAGCATTCCCTGTCATGCCTCGAAGCATTATCTTTCGTCCGCCTTCCTCTGTGAATGACATCTCCATGTTCTTGTAGTTGGTGGTGATAGGTCCCAGCGTGTTGAGCCACTCAACTCCAAGGATGATGTTGGTATCTGGAAGGCCCATGACGTAGACATCCTGCACCAGCTCATGTCTACCCAAGGTAAGTTTCATGCCCGGAATGTATCTGTTACAAGGCATAGTGCTACCACCTGCTACCTCCACTTTGAACCCTTCAAACTCTACTGTGGGTATATGCCTCCTTTTCAACAATGCTAAATCAATGAAGTTCTGAGAGGATCCTCCATCAATCAGAACCGATACCTTCTGTCCTTGCAAGACTCCCCTCATGCGGAAGGTGTTATACTTGGGCACTCCACTGATAGATGCCAAGGTAGTCGTGTCGTCCTGTACTGTAATCTCTTCCTCTTCTGTCTCAATCGTTTCAGCCTCAATGTTCTGTATCTGGCCGATCTCTTCCTCCTCCTCCTTGTCTGAAGTGACCTCTATGTAGTGCACTTGACCATGGCCCATGCATTTGTGTGTTGGGTTCCAAGGTTCTTTGCAAGTGAAGCAAAGTTGCTTCCTCCTCAACTCCCTCCTGGTGTTCTCATCCACTCTGCCACGGCCCCTGTCAAAACCCCTTGGGTCACGTCCTCCCTGGTTCATTGGAGGCCTTGGGTCTCTTCCTCCAACGTTAAGAGGTGGTCTGGGTATAAATTTTGGCTTAGCAGCCGATCCTAGATCCCTCGTCCTCCAGATAGCATCCTATAGGTTAGTAGGCTTAAAAGCCTTTACCCAACCTTTCAAGGGTTCCATCAACCCTTCAGTGAAGAGCATCATGAGTCTGGTTGGAGAAATGTCTTGCACCATCACTRCCAACCTYTGAAATTCTTCAATATATRCCTCARYYRTGCCWRTTTRCTTGAGTTGTGTSAGCTCYCGRAAGTGTAKCTYARGATCTCCTTGATCAAACCTATCAATGAGCCTYTGAGTGAATTCTRGGTAGGATACTATCTGATTGTGGCCTAGTGTGGTGAGTCCATGATACCACCAATCATGAGCTTTGCCATCCAAGTACATAGTGGCAAACTTGATGGCTTCCATCTCCCTCATGGGGTTAAGTTGCAGATAGGTATCCAGCTTTTCCACCCATGCTTGTGATGTCATCTTGGCCGTACCATCAAAGTATGGGATCTCTATCTTCCCTGCTCTTCATTCAAACTCAAAGTTGCTCCTGTGGTTCGGCCTAGGCTTATTTCTGAACTTGAGTTGGCGATATTGATCCAGGGACATCTGCTTTTGAATCACCATATCCAAACCGTAGTACTCTTAGTACATCATGCCATTTGCTCAACAAAATCATCCACATGTTCCTGTTGCACCTGCTCATCTATGAACGTGGGCATGTATGGCCTAGGGTTAGCCCTGCTACCCATCTGCCCATTGGACGTGCCTCCTCCCTGGCTTCCTTCGGAACTGGGAGCTTTCTCCGGGTTATATCTAATCTCACCATGGGATCCACCAGATCCACTAGCCACCTTGTTCCCATACGTCTCAGGGTCCTTTCCCTGATGAGTCATTTGCATCAATAGCTCGGTTATCCGGGACTGGTTCTCATCAATCTTCCTCAGATTCCCATCTACCTTCTTCAAGGTTTCAATGATTTCGGCCTGTCCCCTTAGGTTTGTTTCCTGGTTCTCCTGTAAATGGTGGACCAAGTTGCCCTCTGTGAGGTTTAGGGTCTGCTGGAACTTGTTAAATTCAGCTGCCAAGAAGGACAATCTCTAAGGCTCACGGTCATCCCCTGACCCTTCCATTTCGGCTTCTGTTTCACTGGTTGGTTTCTTCCTTCTGCCCATAAAGATTCCATTGTACCTCTGCATGCGCCAATTCCTCCACAGGTTTGGAGGATCAAAGCTTTGATACCACTGTAATGATCCCAAGCCAATTTTTTGCTTGAAACCACTACCACTGATTTGATTGTTATTGTTGTGCAGGTTGCTATTGGAGTTTCGTCTTAGGGTTGTTCCAGTTATTTAAATGGTATTCATACAATATCAATCCAACACATGCAAGATCACAAACATACTCAAGATATGGAAAGCACAAACATAGATCTGACCTTTATTATGAAAAGCATGAATCAGACACAATATAAAGCAGATCTGGAATAATCCTCAGATGGCCCTCACAGATAATAGATATGAGCTGCTACAAAATGCTCCCGCTAATACAAAAGATGCCTCCAAAGGCTGGATATAAATTGGAACCCAAAGATGCCAATAATAAATGAACGCTCAACCCCCCTAGGCTGCTAGTACGTCCTGCTGGCTGAAAGGGATCAATAATTCGGCCTGGCTGAAGGAGATGCTCAAACCGTGCCAAACTCCACCAAAATGTAGATCGGGACCAAGGAACCCTCTCCCGGAAGTCTGAAGCCCAAATACTCAATCCTCCTCCGTCAATGGCTGAAACCCTAATGTTGTTTGCACCCTCCTGAAGCCCTGAATCACTCAATAGGTCATTCTGAATGAAGGACACCTCCAAATCTTCTGAAACTCTCTAGAATGGTAGATCAGGCTATGAAAACCCCGTAGGAGAAGTTTCAGGCCCAAATCCTAGGTAAAACTCCTTAGATCTGAGAAACACTGAATCACAGGACGTCCTCCTTGCCTCAAGGTCGTCCCAATCTGTAGCTAAAGATCTGATGATGATATCTCCTCAAGAAAACCTCTAGAATGATGGTTGAGGACCTGCTAATAGAACCCACGTGTTGGAATTCCCCCAAGCTCTCCTGAATGGCTGGATCGAACTCCTCTTCAATTGATGGTGCGCCCTTGCTGGAAATTCCTGAACTGTACAACCCTGCTATCTTCCTGAACTGATGGGTGGATATGTGATGAGTGTAGAATGGTGTGGGTGGAGTCTTTCATCCCCGAGACCAAGCTCGGAACAAGGTGAGTGGGTCTTTCACCACTGAGTTGCTCACAAGGGTTTGTAACAACAAAACCCCCAAACTGTATGCCCAAGAGCAAGAACAAACAATTACCAAAATCCAAAATGACTAATAGGTGTGCCCCAGCCTTCAATTTATACTTTTCTTCTATTTCTCTGTTGAGTTAGGTTAACCCCTAGGGTTAACTCCTCCAGCTCTTTTATTCCTTCATTGAGTTATCTTTACTCATTTTTTCACCTTTTCAACAAGTCAACTTAAGAATATAACCATAGTTTAGTTGACCTCTCCCCTTAGTGTGGGACTATGGCCTAGTGGGGATGCCTAGGCCACTGAGTCTCCTCAATACCTCTTCAACAAGAGGTGGGGGACATTACATTTTGCTTGCTGGAAAATGCTAAAAATGACTTGGAAAAAGTTAATTTCTATTAGTACATAAAACAGAAATTATTTTGTAGAAATCGAAACATGAAAATGAAGATTAGATTGCAATATTAGACAAGAATAATGCTTGAAAGTAAAAGAATAATTGTTGGAAATGATAACAGAAAATAAAGGAAGTTTTAGATGGTTGGACAAGTGAATTTTCAGATCTGAAATCCACTCCTCCAAGCCTTTGGTAACCTGCAGATATGTAAACCTTGCTACAAAATAAAACAAGAAGGTGAGTTTATCTAAATGGCTTGCAAAATACTTTCCAAACCCAGGTAGAAACAACCCACAAAGACTAATAGCAATACTACTACCAATCTATTCCAAGCAAAATACTTTGCTTGGGTCTCCAAGTAGAACAATGCAAGCAAGGAAATACCAAAAACATTGCATAGAATATTACCTCAAAGAGAACACCATACAATAGCACCAAGAATACTCCAAATGCACACAAGAGTTCCTCCAAAGCTTCACTTTTATTATCCACAAGATGTGGCTGCAAATACTTGCAGCAAGATTACAAAGAGAATGGGAGAGAGCAAGAAGGGAATGGGAGAAATTTGGGCAACATGAAGCTACATTGAGAATAGATGTCAAAAATGAGGAGAGGGACCTTTATTTTAAGGGAGGGAGAGAGGAGAGACCCCCCTTGCATGCATTACAAGTGTCACTCCCAAAAGAGAGGCTCACTCATCAAAGGGGGGGCACCATGAGAGAGGGGAACTCCCATTAGAAGAGGAAACTCAAAAATGGGAGAAGAAACCCCCTATCCTAAGTTTAAACCTCTCTCTAATGCCACAAGAGGTCACCCAAGGTGTGGAATGGGCCCCCCATGTGGTCCCCATCACCAAATGGCCAAATGGAGATGGTGAGCCCCACAAGAGCCAAATTCGTCCCCTCTCTAAAGTTAAGTTGAATGAGAGGTAGGAAAGGAGGGATTTGATTTATTTGACCCCCTATGACTTAGGAAACAACTTTTCCCCCTTTTATCATGTTTTACAACCTTAGGCAAAATTTGGCATTTTTGACTGACTTGGACTCCTCATGGACATTGACCTAGCAAAACTTGTCCAATTGAATTGAAATTTGGTCCAAGAGTGTAGGGTCTCATAAGCCATTTGTTTTGAGTACTCACACCCCTATACAAAATCCCCAAGGACCAAATTTTTACATTTTACATCAAAAATAATTAAAAATTCCCAGTTTACGAAAATTTTAATTATTAAAAAATCCTATAAAAACTTAACGGAATTCCGCAAGACTCTAGGAGATGTCTAGCATGGTCATTTACAACATCTCTGAACCTTAGCCATCCACTGGGCTCGATCATTAGAACACCTTTCACCACTTTGGAGGATTATTTGAGTGAAAAACTCAAGAATAATTAAAATCGTCGTTAAGCAAGATTAATTACCTTAGGAAAAAAAACACTCGATGAAATGACTTCCCTAATGATAAAGTCCTAGGAAACTAACTAAAAAATGACCCATGCTAACATATTACATTATTATCCCACACAGGGGAACGAACATTCCGAGTACATAGAAAAAAGATTTGGGGGCAAAATTGCCCTATTGAACCAAAAGTCTTCAAACTTGTTGCACCACAAGGTACATAGCTTCATGGTACATGACGTTGACACCCCGTTGAAATAGGTGGTCAACACTTTCCAAATGAGAAAAGTTTTAGAGTACCTGTTTTCACAGTAGTTTTATATCATATCATTATGTTTTCACATTTCACTTAACTATTACTCTACTTTATATGTTCCTTGCCTATAACGTAGAAAATGTGGTATATAAATGTTAAAATATTAAATTTTTGTCAACTAAGGCTTGTCGGGTTGGTGAAGGCAAGTGTAGAAATTATATGAGGTCCTATGAGGCTGCCATCTAAGGTCTGTCCTTGACCTTAGTATGGCTCTAAGTTTCAACTGTATGGCTGTCTTCTTTTGTTGTTTTAAGACAGCAAACAGTCATCCCACTTTCTGCTCAATGTTTTATAGGTTAAGTGCTCTTTTAAGGTGCCCTTGCAAGTGTTTTCTTATCTCAATGTTAGCACATGCAATATAACTTAAAACACATAACACTACCTCTAGATCTTGAACTTTAAAATGTTGATCTACACTTC
>JASDQU010011445.1:43581-55784 GCA_032191745.1 Picea mariana | reverse complement strand
ATTTAATTAATTAATCAAGGTTTGAAATTATTAATCTTACATCCCCAAATGAAAGTCTAAGCCTATTCAAAATTTAAGCCTAAGCCTAAGTTTGGGTAACAAGACTAAAACTAAATTATAAATTAAATAAAAGGGGACGAAGTAAATCAAGTTATGAATTAAAAAGAGTGAAATATAACTAAAGATTTGATAAGGCACATGTGTGGAAGAAAATATTAAAAGGGAGTTCTAAAATGGGAAAGAAATAAAGATAAAAGAATGTGTATGCATAGAAAGGTATCTTGAGTCTAGTTAACACTACTCTAACTAGAAGAAGAATTCTATTTTAACTCAACTCATTTAGTAAGGCCTTAGTCATTAATTCGAAATAAGGGGAATAAAGAGACAACTAGGAGTGATTTAAGGAGCGTTTTTAAGATGGATGAGAGAAATTGACTTTAATTAAAATATTTTCTTGTGCAACTTGGGGAAAGGGTGACAAGTGTAAGGGGGAAATAATTCTAATTTATCTAAATTAAAAAGTGAATTAATTGTGCAGAGTTGTCATTAAGGAAAATCCTATAAAGAAAATGGAAAAGAGGGGAAAGGGATCACACTCACTATGGGTAAAGTTGTGCTGCAGAAATTTTGACTGGTTTTACTTGAGATACCCACCTTGAGTGAGAGTGGTGACTCTACCTTGCGAGGAAACATCGGAGCAAGATTATTTTTCTAGTTTTGTGTGCGTGGCCCCTTTGCGGCTCGAGGGGTTATGGGGGAAGAAGAGTACCCATAGCGTTGGATGAGAGGTACCAATGAAGTTATTTGATTAGCAAGCAGAGTACAAGGACTTGAAGGAGATGGAATGGTTGCACAAGTTTCTTCAGCAATGATAAATTATCTTCAAATTTATTCAAGTGTTTCTAGCTACGGTATTTGACATTTACTTCTCAACTCCGTACCAATTCTTGGTTAAGTTATTATAAAATGACGCTAGGAATCTTATGCTTTTATAATCTCTTCATAGATTGTATTGAATAGACTCTTGTTAATGGAAATGGTTTACTGTTGATATAGGTAAAGCTTAGAAGTAAAGATTTAATTTCATATGAATAAAGAGGTTCTACCCAATGTAATCCATGACCGAGCAGAACTAAACTTAGCATGAAGAAGAGGTTACCGTGATTGACTCAAGAACAATTCAAATAGTTCCAGAATGTAAATTTTAAACGATTTGGTGTGCCTTGGTTCTTCGTAGGATTTTTTTTTTAACTTGCATCGTTTACTGTGTGCCTTCAAGATTTTAAGGAAATTTTTTATTCTCTTGGTTACCGTTGCATCGAAGAATTAGGAGAAAATTTGACCTTCATTGATCTAGTATTGCGCTGAAGATCATAGAGTAGATTTATTCATTTGTTTACCGGTTGTATTGAAAAATGTACTGCGAAATTTTTATTCCAAGGTTCGAATGCGTTAAGGAATGCAGGGCGAAGTTGTTGTTCTTGACTAAATTCCTTTAACCTAGTTCTGTTCTTTACGCATTGTCTAAATTCATGTTGGGAACAACATATTCAAATTCTGGAGTGGTCGTTGTGTTTTACAGGAGATCTAGACTCGTTTTAAACCCCTGCGACTAGCAAAACGAATTTCCCACCCCGAATTTACCTTCTGGCGTATGGCTAACTAATCGGCCCATGGGCTCTCTCTTCGTGGAGTTGAAAAATTATCTAGCTCTACTGTCGATCCCTCTGCGCGGCCTTGTATATATATCTCTAACGTGTACATGGGACCTTTAAGAACAACTCATCTTGGCATAAATCATTCAATCCTTAGCAAGATTACGGATTTAAGCGATTATGGATTCACTTTCCTTACCTCAATCTTTCAGTCTGACACCTTCACTTAAATTGGAGACATGAATTCTTTCCCTACCCTAATTTTTTCCTGGGTAACCCTAAGCGTATTCTTACTAAGCAACACGAAGCTTGCTTCGAGCAGGAACGTTAGTATCCGTTTTCCTGCCATTGAAATTTTGGAGTTCCAGACTCTAACGAGGAGTCGATATTTCACCTTGCGCGCAACCTGTAAAACCTTTCGTTTAGTGAAGTGATCCGTTAGACTGTTTGAGGTTGGCTGGACTAGTAATGGCATTCGATGCATGTGCTCGTGACGATCAACAAAACCTGTGCCAGTGCTGAAGCCTTCTTTACCTTAGCGCCAATGCTATCCTCCTTTGGTTTTATCTCGTAGATCCCGTGAATTCACCAGTCTAGTGTTATTGTTGATCTGGGCGAAATTTTGACTTGTCAAATAGATTCAGTTATTGATGAAATATAAAGATTAATTGTTGCGTTTATCCTTTAGAGGAGTTAATGCCAGTTACACTTAAATGAACTTTTGGTGCCCTTTGGACCTGACCTTCCATTGATGGAAGTGTTTGAACCTGGAGGTCGAATCTCTTCGAGACATTTTCCTTTCGTTAGTTACTCTTCATTTTTGTTCCTGTATCGAGGATTGTATTTCTTGACCCTCCTTCCAGTTTTATATATATATACGTAATGTTTCCTCTTATTGAATCATGCAATAAGATAAGTATTACCTATTATGCTTATTGATGAGGAGCCATATGATTAATTGAATTCTCACATTGAAAATAAACTATTCCTTTAGTAGCAATTGGTCATTAATAGTGTAATAAATTGTAGATGATCTTCTTGTAATAATCATACATCGTGGATTGTTTATGAAAAGTTTTATTACTGAGTTACATTAAAAACCAATATGGAAGTTATAGTTGAAATTTTAATCATAATTTCCAACTATAACTTCCATATTGGTTTTTAATGTAACTCAGNAGTTGAAATTTTAATCATAGTTGGAAATTATGATATGACTTACTTGGGTAATGTGAAACAAGTGCACTTTTGCACCAGCTTGTCAAGGTTAGGAAATGTCTAGCAAATTCATTGGTCCCTCGATAAGTGAAGTGGTAACTAGTACATTTTCGTAGTAAAGTAGATTAGCGTTTCTCATCTTAATAACTTAGTAATGGATGATTTTAAGGGTTAGGAAGAACATATTGTATGTTGATAAATGACGATTTAATCTTCTTGGGATTTTTAAAATAGGATTTATAATAAGAACTATTTCAATTAATTAAATTTTCTCATAAAAATATTTCATGTAATAGTCAATCCACTTAGGAGTGGTTTATTACAAGAGTTTGATTTACTAGACGAATGATGCTTTACATTATATGAAGTTGACATTGACTTAATATCTACAACGCTCTTTTATTTACAAAGATTGTAATTATGCTCCTCTTTCCATTAATTCATTATGTATTCCTCGAAATCAACTTGCGCCTTATTTGTTTGAAATTGGTTTAAGCATTTGTTGTTAAAACAAGCTTTGAGAATAGAGGGTTAATGGTGATAAACTGTAGTTGGACTATTGTTGGAATGTTTTATAGAAGAATTTGCATCAATTACTTGATGTATGTTTTGTATTAGAATTTTATGCCGCGCTATAAATAATTGATGATCAAGAATCCTTGATTTAGTAATTAGCTTACTCGTACACCACGAAAATAAAATTGATGTATGAAATTAATATTGATGTATGACTGATAATCTAGGTGGGAGCTATGATTTGTGATTGATTAAAGGGGACATAGATACCTCCTTGTTCCTCAGAAGACCTTAAATGGTCAAAATCAATCAAATGAATCCTGGACTTGACCGTTGCTTATGTGCCTTGGAGGTCCTAACCTCGCAGGATAGGTTGGGTGGGTAGGTTCTTTATGTTATCTTTATGCAATGAGTTGATTGAATAAGGTAATAATTTTTTTTAGTTGATCTTGTGTCGCTATTTTTATGATACTTGTCGATTATGTGTCGTTATCTAATTTAATGATGTGTTGATTATGTATCGTTACTAGTTATGATAATGCATTGATTGTGTGCCACTATTAATTATGTTAATGCTTGATTTTGTGTTATCACTAATTTGGATGATATGTCCATAGTGTTGCTATTAATTATGTTGTGACGATTTTAATTTCCTAATGCAAAAAAGAAAATATTTACCTTTGTACATCGCTATTTGTTGTCGTAACAGAGGGGACATTACATATGGTATCAGAGTAGGTTCAACCACACAACTTGGGATCATTACGCCTTCCATTGTATTAAGCACTTGATTAATAACTCATCGCTAATTAAAAATTGAAATTTTTCCATGCAAGTAATCATGGTTAAAGGATGTCGTGGAGGTAGATGGCATGGTGCTAGGGGAAGAGGTGTGATGCATCCAATAGCATCCACTCTAGAGGGGTCTAACCCCGAAGGAGAAGAATAATTCATTGGGCAGGAGAAAATTCGTGTGGGGGATGTGGTTGGTCTGATGAGGTCATTTCATAGGATGTCAGAGGCCTTTATTAATCGACTAGATAGATATGAGGCCAGGGCACCTGTACCCAATGAGGGTTCACAATGCACTCTAGCGGGAAGTGGTAGAATTCATAGAGAACTCGAGAAGGTAAAGTTTCCCAAGTTCATGGGTGCCACAGACGGTTCAACTGCTGAGGCATGGTTGGAGAACATGGCGATGTTCCTCGCAGTTCACGACTACACCTCCAACATGAAGGTGCACATGGCGGTCTTTCAGTTGAAGGGGAGCGCTCTTCTCTAGTGGAAGACGCTTCTACCTCAACTAAACATGGTCGTCGAGGACGTGTCATGGGAACTCTTCGAGGAGTGGTTCAGGGAGAGGTATTTGTCATAGGAATTAATCGAGTGACAACTCAATGAGTTCAATGCCTTATAGCAGGGTGGTTGTACGGTGCCACAATATGTGGCCTAATTCATGGATTTACTTTGGTATGCTTCACATATGAACACGGAGAAGCTAAACATCAACAAGTTTGTGTTCGGCCTTAAATTCAACATTCGTGTGAAGATGATGATCCTAATGCCTCATATTTTGAATGATTCAGTCTAGAAGGCCCTCATAGCTGAGGAAGAGCTGACCAGCGGGGGTCAGGGCAGGACTCCTGGAAGACCGACTAGACAGACGACATCTGGTGTGCAACAACATCAGACACCAACCAGAAATACATCAGGTTATCAAGATACATCAAGAGGATACACGTTCATGACACCCCGACAATCGACTCCTCAATAGAGCACTCCCTACAGAGGACCACCGCATCAACAACAACGTCACCCGCAACAACAACAATTTAGGCTTTTTCATTAGAACAAAAGAGGATCTCAGGCTGGTAGGTCAACAAATTCTACTTGAGGGGATAGGAGTATTGGACCGAAGACTGGATGTTGGACATGTAGAGAGCCAAATTACCGGCAAGACTGTCTTGTTGAGAAGGCCAGAGCAGTTGGGTCAGCAAGACCCACTATAGTGGAAGATTTTGGCAGGGCCCATCAGATTCACGCAGTGGTGAATAATTTCCAGGACGAGCACTAGTCCATTGTGCTCGAAATGTTAAGTACAATCGTTGACCAAACTTTTAGTATTTTGATAGATCCAGGTGCTATAGAGAGATTTATTTTTAGTGTAACGCTGAAAATAATTAAGGTAAAGGAAGTCAAATAGGACGAGTTTAGATATGTAGAAATGGATTCGAGTGCCAAACAAAAGGTTGGAGGAAGGGTTACGAACTTTCGCATTGACTTGGAAGATTTTGTTACTAAGGAAAACCTATATGTCACGATATTAGGATCTTATGACATAGTGATTGGTATGGACCGGTTGGAATCACATGATGTGATACTCAATTGTAAGAAGAAATGGTTAAGTTTGACCGATGATGTGGGACAGAGAAGAGTGATTGTGGAAAGAAACTAGGGAGTGTCCTTGAGGTTCATTTCTTCCTTACAGCTACATAAGAGCATGCACAAAGGATGTAAATTGTATGCAATATTAGCGCTAAATGACAAGGGCAAGGCGAAAGGATTAGAAAACGTTCCAGTATTACAAGAGTTTATTAACGTGTTTCCTGAAGAGTTACCAGGTTTTCCGCCCGAAAGAGAGTTGGATTTTACAATCGACTTGAAAACTGGAACTGAACTGATAGAAAGAACACCTTATCATATGTCAACACTTGAGTTACAGGACTTGAAAATTCAACTAAAGGAGTTGTTGGACCTAGGACTTGTACATTCTAGCGTTTCACCTTGGGGAGCACCTCTTATTTTCATATGAAAAAATGATGGGTCATGGAGACTTTGTATTGACTACCATCAATTGAACAAGGCGACGATCAAGAACCAGTATCTGTTTCCAAGAATAGACGATTTGTTTGATCAAATGAGAGGCGCGATGGTGTTTTAAAAGATCGACTTGCGATCAGGATATCACCAGTTATGAATTAAAGAGGAATATATTCCTAAGACCACATTCAAGATGAGGTTCATACACTATGAGTTTACGATTTTTTTGTTCGGACTGACAAACACCCTGGGGGTATTCATGAGTTTGATGAATGGGGTGTTCCGTGATTACTTAGATGAGTTTGTTAAAGTATTCATTGATGACATACTGATATATTCTCAGACAACAGAAGAACATGACGAACATTTATGCTTGGTACTATAGTGTTTACGGGAAAACAAATTATAAGGGAAACTATCGAAATGTTCGTTTCACCAATCAAGGATTCATTACTTAGGGAATGTTATATTCGATGAAAGCATCACTACGGATCCAGCAAAGGTAGACGCTATTATGGAATGGAATGCACCGAAAAACATACCAGAAGTATGCAGCTTTATGGGTTTAAAAGGATATTATCGATGGTTCGTCCAAGGTATTTTGAAGATAGAAAATCCGATCACAAAACTGTAGAATAAAAACAAGAAGTTTTCATGGAGTGAGAAATGTGCGGAATCATTTCAAAGGATTACGGACATGTCGACGACAACATCGATACTAAAATTCCTCGACATGGACAAGGAATTATTGGTATACACGGATGCATCCAAGGAAGGTTTAGGCGGAGTATTGATTCAAGACGGTCGAGTGATTGCTTACATCTCAAGGAAATTAATAAAGCATGAGGAGAACTACGCAACACATGATTTGGAGTTATTGGCGACTATGTATGACTTGAGAGTGTGGAGACACTATCTGATTGGATGGAAATTTGAACTAAAAACAAATCACTATGGACTGCAGCGCATATTTACGCAAAGTGACTTGAACACGTGACAAAGGCGTTGGTCATAATTACTTAGCAAATACAATTTTGAGATTACTTATATAAAAGGAACGGTAAATAGAGTGTCCATGCATTGAGTCAGAGACCACACATCTTCTCGGTGATACCTCTTCGGATGAATCTTCGAGAAAGGATTCTAACTATATAGATCGACGATGACTCGTATAAAGAGGTTAAGGAAAATATCGGACAAAACACCATGATCGTACCAAAGTTTGAGGGTTATACATTGGACAATGACAGATTGATGAGGTATAACAACAGGATTTGCGTACCTCCTAAAAATGAATTAAGAAGCCCGATCTTAAGTGAAGCGCATCATGTAGTGTACATGACTCATCCAGGAGTCACGAAGATGAGGGCAGACCTAAAGCCTCTATTCTTATGGAAAGGGATGAAAGCAAACATAGTTGGCTACGTGGTGAGATGTCTAGAATGTCAGCAAGTGAAAGATGAGCACAGGCATCTGGTAGGATTACTACAACCACACGCTATTCTGGAATCGAAATGGGAGGGAATTTTGATGGAATTTATTGTTTTATTTCCGTCGACGGCAAGAAGGCACGACTCGATTTTTGTTTTAGTTGACACCTAACGAAGAGTGCACATTTTATTCCTATGCGTACAACGTATTAGGCACGAAACATAACTAAATTTTTTATCAGTGAGATTGTAAGGTTACATGGTGTATCGAGAAGGATCATGTCTGATCGAGGATCGATGTTTACACAATGATTTTGGACTAGTTTCCAAGAGGCCTTGGGAGAACAACTGAAATTTAGTACAACATATCACCCTGAGACAGACGGACAGGCAGAAAGAACGAACCAAATTTTGGAAGATATGTTGCGTATGTATGTAATGGGCCAACAAAAGCGTTGGGAAGAGTTCTTACCATTGGTATAGTTTGCATACAACAACAACTATCAAACTACCATTAAGATGGCACCATTTGATTTTATTTATGGGAGACTGTGTTAGATGCCATTGAGTTGGGATCGAATTGAGGATAGGGTCCTGATCGGACCAGAAGCAATCCATTAATGGAAGAACAAATGCAATCGATAAGAAAAAGGATTAAAGAAGCGCAATATCGATAGAAGATTTATGTTGATGAGCATCGCGTTGACTGCAATTATGAAGTTGGTGATCAAGTTTTCTTGTGGGTGAAACTGCAAAAGAGTTCGATCAAGTTTGGAAAGGGTGCTAAATTCTTTCATAGGTTTGTGGAACCTTTCGAAGTTGTTGAAAAGAAAGGACCCATGGTTTATTGACTAGCCTTGCATTATTCTTTGAGGCGTATGCACGATGTTTTTCATGTATCTATTTTGAGACATTATGTTAGTGATACTACACATGTGATTGACATGAGTTCTTTGTAGGTGTAAGATGAGGGTGCACTCATGGCGGAGCCAACATGCATTTTGGACCATCGCATTTGACATCTACGACGTCGAACAGTCAATCAGGTCAAGGTCTAGTGGGACAATTATAGTCCACACTTGACCTAGGAGGACGCATATGATATGCGTCAACAATTTCCTTACTTATTTGATAGATTAGACATATAGATATTGCCAGATACTTTTATTAATGCATTTTATATACTATACAACTTCGGGATGAGGTTTAAAACAAGAAGGGGTGTATGTAACATCCCGCTCTTGTGAGCACATGCTATTGACTTATTCTTTGAGGACACTTGTGTGCAAGTGATCTAGTTATAGTACATGGTTATTTGTTTCTCTTATGGATTCTTATGATGATGTTGATGGATTATGATTTTATGTTATTTTTTATATGCGTACTGAAAGATGTTATTATCGAGTTTCCCTGAGTGTGCAGGACACTTATGGATTGTGGATGCCGAGGACATCCATGGACCTCCTTGGACTCCGGATTGATTCAGGGAGTGAATTGTATTAGTTTGAGTATTTCATTTATGCATATGTGACATATGATCGATTATAGTATGATTTTGTATATGGATCATTGACAATGTTTTGTTGATGGATGCAGGCTGACGAATGCTTGCTAATATGACTCACATAAAGAGTAAAAGGGTCATGCACATAGACCAGATATTGAGGGAGAGGTGTGGCAGCATCCCTATCACAGCCTACTAGCACTCCGTCCATGGCTCGAATTGTAGGTTAATGATTACCTAGTTCGAGAGGTCCACTATGTTGTGAGGGCAGATTGAGACAGTCTCTCACAAATTTTTCTAAGGGGAACACAATAAGGAAAGGTCCTTATTGCTTAGAAGCCTTTAGTCTCTCACAAGGTCACCTGAATGGAGCGTTGACTCCAACGGTTGGACAACTACCAAAACCAGTCAAAGGCGAGTGACACCTTTGGAGCACAGAGTGCATCTTGAAGGGAAAGTCACAAAAATAACACTTGAGTCAATGAATCTAGGTGGCCTAGAAAACCTTGAATGAATAAGTAAACCTTGTAAAATCTTTAAACATTTTTGGATTTAAATAATTAATTAAGGATTGAAATTATTAATTTTACATCCTCAAATGAAAGTCTAAGCCTATTCAAAATTTAAGCCTAAGCCTAAGTTTGGGTAACAAGACTAAAACTAAATTATAAATTAAATAAAAGGGAATAAAGTAAATCAAGTTATGAATTAAAAAGAGTGAAATATATCTAAAGATTTGATAGGGCACATGTGTGGAAGAAAATATTAAAAGGGAGTTCTAAAATGAGAAATAATAAAGATGAAAGAATGTGTATGCATAGAAAGGTATCTTGAGTCTAGTTAACACTACTCTAACTAGAAGAGGAATCCTATTTTAACTCAACTCATGTAGTAAGGCATTAGTCATTAATTCGAAATAAGGGGAATAAAGAGACAACTAGGAGTGATTTAAGGAGCGTTTTTAGAATGGGTGAGGGAAATTGATTTTAATTAAAATATTTTCTTGTGCAACTTGGGGAAAGGGTGACAAGTGTAAGGGGGAAATAATTCTAATTTATCTAAATTAAAAAGTGAATTAATTGTGCAGAGTTGTCATTAAGGAAAATCCTATAAAGAAAATGGAAAAGAGGAGAAAGGGATCACACTGGCTATGGTAAAGTTGTGCTGCAGAAATTTTGACTGGTTTTACTTGGGATACTCATCTTGAGTGAGAGTGGTGGCTCTACCTTGCGAGGAAAGATCGGAGCAAGATTATTTTTCTGGTTTTGTGTGTGTGGCCCCTTTGCGGCTCGAGGGGTTATGGGGGAAAAATAGTACCCATAGCGTTGGCTGGGAGGTACCGATGAAGCTATTTGATTAGCAATCAGAGTGCAAGGACTTGAAGGAGATGGGATGGTTGCACAAGTTTCTTTAGCAATATCTCCAGATTTATTCAAGTGTTTCTAGCTATGGTATTTGACATTTACTTCTTAGCTCCCTACCAATTCTTGGTTAAGTTATTATAAAATGACGCTAGGAATCTTATGCTTTTATAATCTCTTCATAGATTGTATTGAATAGACTCTTGTTAATGGAAATGGTATACTGTTGATATAGGTAAAGCTTAGAAGTAAAGATTTAATTTCATTTGAATAAAGAGGTTCTACCCAATGTAATCCATGAGCGAGCAGAACTAAACTTAGCATGAAGAAGAGGTTACCGTGATTGACTCAAGAACAATTCAAATAGTTCCAGAATGTAAATTTTAAACGATTTGGTGTGCCTTGTTTCTTCGCAGGATCATTTTTTTTCAATTTGCATCGTTTACTGTTTGCCTTCAAGATTTTAGGGAAATTTTTTGTTCTCTTGGTTACTGTTGCATCGAAGAATTAGGAGAAAATTTGACCTTCATTGATCTAGTGTTGCGCTGAAGAACATAGAGTAGATTTATTCATTTGTTTACCGGTTGTATTGAAAAATGTACTGCGAAATTTTTATTCCAAGGTTCGAATGCGTTAAGGAATGCAGGGCGAAGTTGTTGTTCTTGACTAAATTCCTTTAACCTAGTTCTGTTCTTTACGCATTGTCTAAATTCATGTTGGGAACAACATATTCAAATTCTGGAGTGGTCGTTGTGTTTTACAGGAGATCTAGACTCGTTTTAAACCCCTGCRACTAGCAAAACGAATTTCCCACCCCGAATTTACCTTCTGGCGTATGGCTAATTAATCGGCCCATGGGCTCTCTCCTCGTGGCRTTGAAGAATTATCTAACTCTACTGTCGATATCTCTAACCTGTACATGCGACCCTTGGTAAAGGAGCTCAGAGGTTTGGAAGGTATTTTCCGTTCTTACCACTCATCYTGGCGTAAATCATTCTATCCTTAGCAATATTACGGATTTAGGCGATTACGAATTCGCTTTCCTTACCTCAATCTTTCAGTCTGACGCCTTCACTTATATTGGGGACATGAATTATTTCCCTACCCTAATTTTCGCCTGCACTTATATTGGGGACATGAATTATTTCCCTACCCTAATTTTCGCCTGGCTAACCTTAAGCGTATAAACATGAAGCTTTCTTCGAGCATGAACCTTAGTATCCGTTTTCCTTCCATTGAAATTTTGGAGTTCCAGACTCTGAAGAGGAGTTGAGATTTCACCTTGCGCGCAACCTGTAAAACCTTTCGTTTAGTGAAGTGATACCTTAGACGCTGGGAGGTTGGCTGGAATAGTAATGGCGTTCGATGCATGTGCTCGTGGCAGTCAACAAAACCTGTGCCAGTGTTGAAGCCTTCTTTACCTTAGCGCCAATGCTATCCTCCTTCGGTTTTATCTTGTAGATCCCGTGAGGTGAGTTAACCTAAGTGGGATCCTCGTCTATATTCAGCGGTCATGTCCAACTTTCAGTATCCTTTGGGACGGTCAGTCCAGTGTAATTGTAGTGTAACTGATTCACCATTCTAGTGTTATTGTTGATCTGGGCGAAATTTTGACTTGTTAAATAGATTAGGTTATTGATGAAATTTAAAGATTAATTGTTCTGTTTATTAAGTCGAAAGGCGTATATTTATTGGCAAT
>JASDQU010011444.1:307397-319739 GCA_032191745.1 Picea mariana | reverse complement strand
GTCCCAATGTAGCGTGCAACTATCTAACTGAAGTGTGAGGAGGTAGATCAACAATGATAGCAATCTTGGAAGGATCTACCAACAACCCCTGCTTATACACAATGTGTCCTAACGACACTCCAAAAGGTGAAAAGAAAATACACTTCTTCAAGTTCAGGGAAATCTGACATTGCCTGCACTTATCCAACATCAATCTCAAACATTCAATATGATCTTCCAGTAGGCTAAAAATGGTCCAGTCATCAAAGTAGGTCTCCAAAAACTTATGTAAAAATTCCTTAAATGCTTCGACCACCACCCTGGAAAATATGGCTGGTGCATTCTTCAAACCAAAACACATCACAATGTACTGAAAAGAACCCCATTCTATTGCAAATGTAGTCTTATGTCTTTCCTCCTTAGCAATTTTGATATGGTGATAGCCTGAAAATCCATATGTGAATGAATAAACTTCTTGTCCTCCTACATTATCTAGAACTTCATTAGTAAAATGTGTAGGAAATGGATCATGTAAACATTCATCATTCAATTTCCTTAGATCTAGATGGATTTTGATTTCTCTTGTCTTCTTATCTTGGACCATCATAGGGATGATCCATTGAGATTCTTCGACTGGTTCTATAATTCCTACTTCCAACATTCTATCGAATTCAGTCTTAACTTTTTGCTTATACTTGGGATTCAGTCTGTAAGGCCTCTTCTTGATATGCCTTGCATATTCTTTCAAAGGAATCTTCATTTCTCCCATGGACCTTTTAATGCCCTTCATGTCTATGAACTTGGTTGGAAACAAGTCCTGATACTCATGCAATAGTTCTGTAATCTTACCAATAGTAGCATCAACCCAATAGTCTCCAACATTTTTCCAACTTAGGTGCTTTCTCTGTTCCAATATTATCTTTATTGATTTTAATAGGCTTCCCAACAAAAGGCAATTCGATCCCTAGCCCTTCTATATCTCTTTGTCCTTCAGTTTCTGAAATTTTCACATTCTTAGGGTCATCATCCTCATCAACATTAATATTATAACAACCCTGTAACCACTAAAGAGGCACAATCCATTCATCTTCTTCTTGTTCACGAGGGGGTTTAGGTGCCTCCTCAATGACCTTCTTTCTTACAATTTGTAAATCCTGATTTATTGCGGGGTACTGAATTTTATATAGGAACGTATCTATAAAGTTCTATATCATACCATACCAATCTGTAGTGACCAGGCATAGTTCTACTTGAAGATACCAGTTGATGGGCATAGTATCTAAGGTGTTAATGAATTTATGTACACATTGTTCTTTAGGAATGATTCTCCAGGCTTCCTCACAACTTCGCACATGGTCCCTAGGACAACTCTGACATGTGTATTGAACTTTGCAACCTTCAACTTGGTCTGAAAAGTGCACTGTCAACAAGGTACAACATTGTACCCACTCTAAGATGTTCTTCTTGTGTGTTCCCCCCAATCTAACTGGCGTTGCTTTCAAGTCTTCATCTAGTGCCAACAACCTATGTTGTACTAGTACAATCCCTTCAAATTCAAATAGAAATGTCTCTAAATTATTCAATCCATAAAATGTAGGAAGATTACTTACTTCTGTGCTAATCAATTCCCTCAACCTAGGAATAACCCTTTGCTACTAACCGAGCTTTGTATTTCTCCACTTTTCCTTCTGCATTAAGCTTCTTTTTAAATACCCATTTTCTCCCAATAGGATTTCTTCCAATAGACAACTCCACTAGATACCAAGACTCATTCTTATCCAAAGCTTCCATTTCTTCGTCCATGTCCCTTTTCGAGAGATTTCCATCCTTTGAATCCACTGTCTCCCTGAGAGTTTTAAGAACATCATCAATAATAGACAAAGAAAAATTTGAACGTAAATCATATGGAGTATACCTTTTCGGTATCCTTCTTTCTCGAACTGATATCCTCAATACTGGAGTATGAGGATGTTCTTATTATTATTCTTGTTCTTATGTAGAGTTTGATTCATCATCCTTTAAATCAAACTCTATTTTCTCTAGTTCTTCCTTACTTTGTAGGATTTCTTGTTTAAAAACATCCTTCATTTCTCTAAATACCACATCTTGGCTATACACTACCTTATTAGTTTCTGGGTTCCAAAGATTATAACCTTTGAGACCATCTTTATATCCAATAAAGATACACTTTTAAACCTTCTTATCTAGCTTACTCCTATTTTCCTTTGGAACATGAACATATGCATCACAGCCAAATACCTTGAGATGTGTGAGAGAAGGTTTCTTAGTAGTCCATACCTTTTGTGGAGTCTTGTCATCCAACGTTGATGAGGGTGATCTGTTGACCAGGTAACATGTAGTACCCACTACCTCTACCCATAATTCTTTACCTAACCCGACACCACTGAGCATGTACCTTGATTTTTCCATCAGCGTGATGTTCATACTTTCTGCAACTCCATTCTGCTAAGGTGTATATGGAGTAGTCTTTCCTTTCTATACCACACTTCTTACATAATTCTTCAAATTCTTTCCTGCAGAACTCTTTGCTGTTATCTTTCCTCAACACCTTAATTCTTTTCTCTGTTTGATTCTCAACAAGAGCCTTAAAATCTTTAAACCTGTCAAAGATTTCAGATTTCTTCCTGAGGAAATATATCCAAGTATTCCTCTAGAATTCATCTATAAATGAGACATAGTACACATATTTTCTCAGTGATGGGACCAACACAGGTCCAAAAACATCACTATGAGCTAGATGTAAAATTCCTTCTGCCCTCATTACACCAGAGGGGAATCTTACTTGATTATACTTCCCATATAAACAATGTTCATAGAAATCAAAATCTAGAGAGAAGTTAGACATACCTTCAATCATACCTTTACTGTGTAGTAGTCGAAGACCCTTTTCTCCGATATTCCCCGCTCTTTGATGCCACATCATAACCTTTTCTCTAGAGACTGTAGGAGTTCTTTCTTCTTCAACTCCAATATCAAGAACAATGGAACTATTACACCCATCACTAATAGTGATTCCTTACAGGTTATACAGAGTTCCAAACCAAACTCCCTTCAGCAACACCATTTCTCCTCGAACCATCCTGCAGGTTTCCTTTTCAAATATTGTTTTTACCCCTGCATCATCCATTTTTCTTACATAAATAAAATTACTGGCCAAACCTGGGATGCGCATAACACCATGCAGTGTTCTAATCCTTCCATCTATGAGACTCAACTTGAATTTTCCTCGACCTATGATTCTGGTCGTCGAGTCATCACCTAATAAAACTTTACCTCCATCATACCTTTCATATTCACAGAACCACTCCCTATGGGGATACATATGAAATTATGCACCTGAGTAAACCAACCATTCCTCATGATCTGCATGTGTGTTTGAAGAATCAAAGTACACATCCCCTCCTTCTTCCTTGGAGGTCTTTTCTTTTGTAGAAGGAGATTCTTCTGATCCCTTCTTTTTCTCAACTTTGTATCTACACTTGTTCTTGTAGTGCCCTTCTTTTCCACATCTCCAACATACCTTTACAATCTTTTCAGGAGATTTAGATCTACCCTTAGACTTAGATCTCCCACTTGAGAACTTAGATCTATTTCTTTCCTGGGAACGTCCTCTTGCAAATAATGTGTATATGCTATGTCCTTCCATATTCTTCCATCTCATCTCCTCCAACAACAAGGATGGGAGAAATTCATCAAACTTCAAGTCAATTGTATTACTACCTATGGCCACAACCAGGCTATCCCACGAGTCTGGTAAATAACATAATAAACTGATACATTTATCTTCATCTAAAATTTAAATCTCAATAGATACTAACTAACTTACTACAATATTGAAGGCGTTCAAATGCTCTGCCACTAAATCTCCATCTCTCATTCTCAGGTTATACAACTTATTTCTCAGGAATAGTTTACTTACTAGGGACTTAGTCTGATACAACTTCCCCAACTTTTCCCATAAATCATTGGTTGTAGCTTCCACTGACACGTTCAATAATATTGAATCAGAGAGACATAATCAGATTGTTCTCTTTGCCTTTCGTTCCAAATTTTTTCAGTCATCTTTTGAAGTTCCTGTAGGTGCAGTACCTTGATCTACCATGATCCACTGATCTCTATCCACCAAAAGATATTTCATTTTGAGCTTCCACAACTCAAAAAAATTCCCATTAAAATTCTTGATATCCATCTTCGAATTGCTTGCCATTTATTTCCACCTGAAAAATCAATACCACAGATCTCCCACTGTAACAAGGCTTATCATAGTCCCGAGCCAAACCCTTGACCAAAAAGGCATCCCCCTGAATCCAACAAAGCTCTGATACCAAATGTATATTTTAACCTTGTACAATATTTATTGCAAACATATTTTCAGTAAAATAACATAAATGATACAATGGAAAATACAAACATTACACACAGATTTTTCCCCTAGAAACCCAAATCGGAAAAACCAACATATTCTATATTCATTCATCATGATACATTGTTTACAATACAATATACATATAAAAGCCAGTGGCATCCAAAACCCTAACCCAATGACCTAGATTAGTCAACAACCCTAATTCCTTAACCAGAAATAGAAAACCATCAACAAATAAACCATGTGTCGAAAACCACCTAAATATGTGACACATTTCCCGAGGTAGAAAAAAATTTCTGTGGGGAACTGCCCCCAAACCCCTGCATGGGGGGCATTCACAATCTTCTTCTTATGAATCCATCTGAGATGATGAAAATATCTCTTCTTGTTATGTACCTACATCTTCTTTAGCATTCTTTGACTCTGTGATGGGAGAGAAATAGAGATTATGTAGTGTATCCCAAATTTCTTTAGCTGATGAACATTTTCCAACTTTGTCTTTTATTGAATCACATAATCCTTCCCAGATGAAATCCATTTCTATTTTGTTATTTATTTTTAATTCCTTCTTGGCTGCAGTCCTCGATTTCTTTGTAGTGGTGTATCTTATAACAATTGATTTCCAAACATCAAACCCCTATGCATGTAGAAATGTTTTCATCCTGATATTCCAAATCTGATAGTTATAACCAATCTGACCATCAAACCATGGTATTCTATTATCTATGTATGCACTATTCTTGATCTCCATGATCTACCTTCCAATGGTTAAAATGTTTGTTGAAGGAACCTGCTCTGATTCCAATTGTTGGAATATTGAGCGGGGGGGTGTAAATTAGTATGAGCACTTTATACCACTTTTAATTGCAGTATATAATATTTAAATTTATCAACCATATATCATGATCATAAGAAAAATCACATAAACAACATCACATCAAGTACACAGTACACCCGAATTTATGTGGAAACCGAAATGGGAGAAAACCATGGAATGTTGTTGGCATAGGGGCAGACCCAAGGTTCAAATCTAATAGCACACCAACAAACCCTAAATACTGGACCTTACGGAAACACATGAAAAGTAGATGAAGTCTCACCCAAAGTAGCAATAGGGGGGTTGCAGGACATAAGTGTCTACAACCAGAGGAAATTCAAGATGATTCCAAAACAACAATAGAAAATAGCCCAGAGATTCTTAACAATATCACGCTTAACTTCGCGAAGTAAGTTATATCTTCTTATCTTAAATAGGAAAAATAGTAGCACAATAACAACATAAAAGGTAGTAAATAACAAAGAAACAACCGCATGGAACAACAAGATTTTACATGGTTCACCCTCTCCCTAGTGCTACGTCCACATAACTATGTTTATTGATATAATAGATGAAAATATACAGTTTTATCTATGCACTCAACTGCAGATCCTTCTCTCTCTCTCTTATTTATCTCCTAACTTTGTGCACCCAGCTACAGAGTTGATCTTGACATCCAGCTGAAGACCCAAAATACAAGAGTACTCTAAAACATAACACTTCTACATCTCAACACCACTATCGCCTCTCTCCTCTCAACTCTTCTAGACCTCTATTTATACATTCCATGACTCTTATAAAACCCTAGACCGAATCATAGGTGCCAAAACCTTATATTCACATTGCCAAAACCCTAGTTTAACATAACCCTCATTTAAGGACTTCGCCGACCTGTTCCTCCTTCATCTCCACAAGGTGCTCCAAAGAACCCATTAGTGTCTTATTCCACTTGCTGACTTGTCCACGTTCTATCTTCTTTGCTGATTTGTCTTCCTTGATCTTCTCTTTCAACGACTTGTTTTCCTTTACTGTATTCCTTCTTTTATGCTTCTTTAACCACTTCAAGCCTTCCTCAGTTTGTGTTCCTTATGCACGCTTCATACTTTGTCTTTCTTCTTCCATAATCTTCGCTTTCATCCTTAATGCATGACCAAGGGCCAACATGCCCCCAACACTCACATGTGACTCGTCCCAAGTCATTCCAGGGTCGAGCCCTCTGTAGTACTTCAACTGCATACTGCGCGAAGAAGCCTATGCTTTCTTCTCTGTCCCTCCCTATCATGTGAAAACTATCTTTTCTATGTCTAGTACCCAATTCCAACTGCACTTGGTACCTAGACCCTTATTCCTTTGCTTTTAATGAGAGTTGTGAGGCAGCTAGTTGTCACAATATAGCTTCAACCAACTTCCATTTACTAAACCATCCTTCCATTCTCCATTAAGAGTCTTCAGCTATGCAACTCCACCTTTTGTAACATAGAAAACCTCGAATGGCCCAAGCCAATGTGTCTTGAACTTTCCTAGATGCTTCATGAACTTTCTGTCATATAAAAGTACCAAATCTCCTCGTTTAAATGCTTTCTTCTAGATATGTCTGTCATGGTAAGCCTTTTCTCCTCCTTTTTGTACCTATTGATGAAATCCTACAATGAACCTATATTCCTCTAGTTCCATCAACTGTGTGAGCCTGTATTGAATATCATTGATGTCATCCATACCTATAAATGTTGTAATTCTTAAACTAGGAACCAAATATTCCATAGGTACCACTGCTTCCAGGCCATAAACTAACTTGAAGGGAGTTTGCATTGTCAAATTTTTGCAAGTAGTTCGATAAGCCCATAACACTACTGGAATTCTCAAATCCCAATCATCTCTTTTAAAACTGCAAATATTAGTCAGTGTCATCTCCAAAATCTTATTTAAAGCTTCGACTGTACCATTCACATGTGGGTGATATGGTGTGCTCTTCTGATGGTGAGCTTTGAACTCCTGATTCAAGGCTTCAATAGTTTTTTTAATGAAGTGTGTGCCTTTATCACTCATAAGGATCTTCAGGCATCCAAATTTGGTTATGGTATCATCAAAGATGAACCGTGCAGTTGTAGCTACACTACAATCTTTAACTACTCTTGTGTCTACCCATTTTGTCAAATACTCTGTAGCAGCGATGATATATTGAGCTCCTGTGCGCTTTTTTGGTGGGTTGATAGGTCCCACAAAGTCAATATCCCATTTCACAAATGCTTGTAAAGTTAACTGAGCTGCTAAAGGCATCTCATCCCTTCTAGAATGTTTCCCTACTCTTTGACATATATCGTAGGCTCTGTAGTATTCCTTAGCATCCTTATGTAAAGTGGGCCACTAGAGGCCAGCTCTAAGAACCTTTTGCRTTGTTTCTTTCCCTACATAATGTCCTCCTGCGATGCCTTCATGTTCTTCTGCAAGAATCAATGGCTTTTCTGACTCCATAACACTTCTTCTTAAGATCTCATCTGGTCCCATCTTATATAAATGTACAGCTATAGGTTGAAAATCTGCAGCGCAGACTACCAATTGTTTCTTCYAAATAACTGTATACTCACGAGGTGCCATTCCTGTGGAAAGGAACTGGAATATCTCGATGAAGTTATCATCAACTTTCCTTATGGCCAACAATTTTTCATTTGGTAGTGTATCATCCAAACTGGTAGGTTCCTCTCCATGTTCTATCCTAGATAAGTGGTCAGGTCCCTTATTCATTCTTCCTGGCTTGACCACAATCTCAAATTCATACTCCTGGAATAATAATAACCATCTGCATATTCTTCCCCCCAACACTGGCTTGTTGACTAAGTACTCCAATGCATAATGATCAGTAAACATCTTAAAATGTCCTCCCAACAAGTAGTGTCTAAACTTCTGCAGCGCATATACCATAGCTAAGCCTTCTCTTCCAGTGGTAGTATAATTCATTTCAGATGTAGAAATATTATTGCTAGTAAAGGCGATAGGGTGGTCAATATCTCCTGCACTTGGTTGTGCTAAAACTGCTCCAAATGCAATGGATGAAGCATCAACATGAACATGGAATTCCTTACTCCAATCTAGAAAAACAAAAGTAGGCGCAGTGATCATTTTTTTCTTTAATGCATTGAAGCTCGGTCGACATTCCTCTGTCCATTGAAACTTACTATCCTTCTTTAATAGCTTCTCCATAGGTGTTGTTATCTGTGCGTAACCCTTAATAAAATTTATGTAGTATCTAGTGTGTCCCAATGTAGCGTGCAACTATCTAACTGAAGTGTGAGGAGGTAGATCAACAATGATAGCAATCTTGGAAGGATCTACCAACAACCCCTGCTTATACACAATGTGTCCTAACGACACTCCAAAAGGTGAAAAGAAAATACACTTCTTCAAGTTCAGGGAAATCTGACATTGCCTACACTTATCCAACATCAATCTCAAACATTCAATATGATCTTTCAGTAGGCTAAAAATGGTCCAGTCATCAAAGTAGGTCTCCAAAAACTTATGTAAAAATTCCTTAAATGCTTCGACCACCACCCTGGAAAATATGGCTGGTGCATTCTTCAAACCAAAACACATCACAATGTACTGAAAAGAACCCCATTCTATTGCAAATGTAGTCTTATGTCTGTCCTCCTTAGCAATTTTGATATGGTGATAGCCTGAAAATCCATATGTGAATGAATAAACTTCTTTTCCTCCTACATTATCTAGAACTTCATTAGTAAAATGTGTAGGAAATGGATCATGTAAACATTCATCATTCAACTTCCTTAGATCTAGATGGATTCTGATTTCTCTTGTCTTCTTATCTTGGACCATCATAGGGATGATCCATTGAGATTATTTGACTGGTTCTATAATTCCTACTTCCAATATTCTGTCGAATTCAGTCTTAACTTTTTGCTTATGCTTGGGATTCAGTCTGTAAGGCCTCTTCTTGATATGCCTTGCATCTTCTTTCAAAGGAATCTTCATTTCTCCCATGGGCCCTTTAATGCCCTTCATGTCTATGAACTTGGTTGGAAACAAGTCCTGATACTCATGCAATAGTTCTATAATCTTACCAATAGTAGCATCAACCCAATAGTCTCCAACATTTTTCCAACTTAGGTGCTTTCTCTGTTCCAATATTATCTTTATTGATTTTAATAGGCTTCCCAACAAAAGGCAATTCGATCCCTAGCCCTTCTATATCTCTTTGTCCTTCAGTTTCTGAAATGTTCACATCCTTAGGGTCATCATCCTCATCAACATTAATATTATAACAACCCTGTAACCATTGAAGAGGCACAATCCATTCATCTTCTTCTTGTTCACGAAGGGGTTTAGGTGCCTCCTCAATGACCTTCTTTCTTACAATTTGTAAATCCTGATCTACTGCGGGGTACTAAATTTTAGATAGGAACGTATCTATAAAGTTCTATATCATACCATACCAATCTGTAGTGACTAGGCATAGTTCTTCTTGAAGATACCAGTTGATGGGCATAGTATCTAAGGTGTTAATGAATTTATGTACACATTGTTCTTTAGGAATGATTCTCCGGGCTTCCTCACAACTTCGCACATGGTCCCTAGGACAACTCTGACATGTGTATTGAACTTTGCAACCTTCAACTTGGTCTGAAAAGTGCACTGTCAACAAGGTACAACATTGTAACCACTCTGAGATGTTCTTCTTGTGTGTTCCCCCCAATCTAACTGGCGTTGCTTTCAAGTCTTCATCTAGTGCCAACAACCTCTGTTGTACTAGTACAATCCCTTCAAATTCAAATAGAAATGTCTCTAAATTATTCAAGCCATAAAATGTAGGAAGATTACTTACTTCTGTGCTAATCGAGCGAATTGCCTTAGTCAATCTAGCACACCTCCGCATAGAGACTTCATACATTCTGTTATGCCAATTTTCCAATGCTTCTTCTAAATCTGACAAGCATGCACTTTCACTTCGCCAACTTAGATTTCCATATAATGTAGGATTAATATAATCTCGATGTCCCGTTGTCAATTTATAGATGTTATCTAGATAATAGGCACGGTCTTCTTCTCTTATAGGTTCTATGTATCTACGACCTTCATCGGAGTCAAGAGGTGCAATGACCCTAAGGCCATCACCTTCAAATTTCATTCTTCTCTTTTTCAGGTCATTAACAGTCAAATTGTCGAAAGCCCAATCAATACCTAATAATGCAGGATAGGGAAAGCTATCATCAACAATTTCAATTACTTCAAAGTCTACAAATGTCCTCACTTCGTCGATGTCCATAGGGACATTCTCTAGTATTCCAAAGGGGATCACCACCTGCTGATTAGCCATATTGAGCATTTTAAGGGTTGTTTCTTGTGTGACAACACTTTCATTTTTCTTTTCCTTGCTACAACAAAGAATAGACTTGAAATTTCAATCATATGAATGCATTCAAAATGATGATTCAGTAATGTGTGTATCAATCATTCAATCCTTTTAGTATTATTCAATAGGGTGTATTGAAGTATGTTAAATGCATAGAAACCATCCTCCTCATTATATATTTGCTTTGGAATATGTGCTTCATGTACAAACCAATGCTGCATTTTAAGAGATCAATGAAGGTGCTTTATAAAAGTAATAACACTCAATTGGGAAAACATGTTGTTCAATAGCATATGAGGTTATGAAAGATGTAATATAGGATAAATGAATGGCATATGATGAATACCCCCCCCCCCAACTGAAGGTGTTCTCCATCCTCGGAAAATGTAGCAAATAGGGAAGGGCATGGAATAATGAAGGATATGGAAGGAAAAATAGGAGATTTTTCCAAATACATGTCTTTTAGCATTCAAGGAATTACTGATTAAAGATTGGAAAGCAACATACCTTCACTCGTGAATCAGAGGAATAATAGTGCACTCGTGGCAGAATCATATCGTTTTCAACAGTTGGTGGAAGCTCTGTAACAGAACTAAAGGTTCACCATCCTTGCTGTCGTTTATGTTCTTGTATGAGTCTGCATGCATGTAACCACAAATAGTCTGCAACAAGTCGCGAGATGCCCCTTAACCCTTACCGTTACCTTTTTTTTTCCATATATATTTCTTCTTCTAATATCTCTTTCTAGACGGGACAGACTAAGAAAGATCGGCTCCTTATTGTTACCAAGCCCGATGTTACTTCGCAGGTAGAGAACAGCTACATAGAAAGAGCTAGCTCCTTTCTCAGGCTTATATGTGAAATGAAGATTAGCAAGTCGAAGGATGGATGGGATCGCTGTCGTGGAAAAGGATCCCTCTTCTCGTAGCAGTATTCCTCTCGTAGAGGTTCAAGCACCAATTCATTCAAAGGAACCCTATTTTCTGTTTGATAAGCTTGAATTTTTCCATGTCGTCTAGCATCGACATGAATCCGCACCAATAGAAATAAATAGCCATCTGCAATCTAGGCAGATAAAACCGCTAAAACCGAGTCAGGCAGAACCAATTAAGTACGAGGGTAATGCAGAGACATAACACTAGCTTTCTGTGATCCATGGTCGCTGCAACACTTCAAAGCCCGAGGTTTCAAAGTTGATCTATCCTGCTTAGAAGGGGGTACTCGCACCCTGGTTTCTGATGGAATTTTTGTATGTTGGGATCTTCCCTCCTTGCCAAGTCTCTTTGAAGGAAACAATAATGAAACAGGTGTTGCCAGTAGAGCCCTTAGCTTTGGATGTAGAGATCTCACACCGAGCTATTCAAACAAATTGGAATGGATCCGAAAGTGTTGATCCTAGAATATCTCTCTTAGATAATAATGGATTTTGTTTTATTCAATGGCCTTGCTGGAATGATTGCGCAAGTAAGAGCATTTAGGGATCGGCGAGGTAAGAAAATCCCAACATACCCCCTCAAATCTGGTTTTAGATTCATGTTTATCTCCTCTATCTTCGATATGTTCAACCGAGAGATTTTTTTTTGCCGGAGGTTGCACATCCCATTTATATTTGGTCATTAGAATCCGGTCCGATTTCTCCTATCGGCTGGGACATTCATGGCGGTCTGGTGATATAGGTACAGACAAGTTTATGTGAAAGGATGAGGCTCCAATTACCTAAATTCCAATTTTTTTTGTTTTGCTGGTTTTGTTTTATAAAAAAAAAACCATATAAACAGAAATTATTTTTGT
>JASDQU010011444.1:291885-307199 GCA_032191745.1 Picea mariana | reverse complement strand
GTTGTTTTGTATATATATATATATATATATATATATATATATATTATTTTAGTTGCTTTGTAAATAATAATTTTCTTTTTTGTTTCATTATAAAAAAGATTATCATAACCAAAAAAAAAATCATTTTATTTGTTTTGTTTTACTAAAAAATAAATAAAATAAATCTTAAAATTAAAACAAATTATAAAAATAAAAACAAAAAAATAAATAAATACAAATTTTAACAACAAAAACAAATAAAATTGCAAATGGATCTAACACATTTCTTGAAAACAATAATTTCCAATCATGTTTTTTTTTACGCCTTACGATAATTTGTTTTTCTTAAAGTCGCTTCATGCAGCAATTGACAATGGAATAAGCGCGCAACGACAACAGGTAAAATGCATTTTTTTTTATCTCCTTAATTTGTCACATTCATACTTAATCTTGCATTTTTACGATGGTCTCACAAGTTTAATTACAGGATTAGTACTAAGTTCGATTGCAGGAATGAAGACGATCGCATCTCATTCTGAAGTGATTTTCAAAAAAAAAAATCACAAACTCTTTCCGTGAAACATGCTTTGTTGGGCAGCTTGAAGGAGTTGATCTTCATACATCTCATGGTGTTTTCAATTACACAAGAAACCATTCATAAACCCATTTGCGTCATGAATGTTTACCCTCATTTTTCCTTCAATGCACATTGATCATCCATGTTGAAGTTCACTTTCCATCGCCTTATCCTTCATGACTTCGCATGCGCCTATCTTTCTGATTCACATACATCCCTTTATCCTTTTCCATTCATTTTGCCTTGCAAATAAAACCATTCAGTTCCCTTCTGACGACTACATTACCTTGATTTCTTTTTCACACATACTGTTGCTACCGAGATCTTTTCATCTATAGTCCTACCAATCATTTTGTACAACTTGCGTTGACTGATGCGGGATTCCTTAAGGCTCACCTTTCAACAAGTCTTGCCCCATCGACCTCGACACCTTATCTGGGATATAGACTAGAGTCCATTTGAGTACCTAGAGGCTTGCATGCCTTAATGGCAAGTTCTCTCGCTGACAATCATGGGAATACATCATTGTCCCTTGATCGTCAGATCTTGCAAGTGGCTCGACATCAGCTCATTCATTCGCACTTCGCAAGATGTACTCAGGTACCTTGGCACTCATTGACATCAATGATGAGTTGCCTCGCATTGGTTAACGACATTAATCAATGGTCAGTAATCCAATGAATTCTCTTCATGCTTGACATCGAAACATTCATTCACATGACTAGAATTGTACCATTGGGTTTTGCAGCAGGTGAAGACTATACACTTTTCATGACTCTATCAGCATTTACAGCGGCATGAATTTCGCCACATGAGACTACCGCAGTTCCACTTTCTCTTTTCCATGATTCATTCAGTAGCAGTTCAGCTTCCTCCACTTCACATTTTCTGATCCAGCAGACATCAGTCGCAACTATAGCAATAGTCAATTTCCATTTGATCCTGCAGCAGTGACATCTTCCATGATACAATAGTAGCAGCCAAAATATTCCAGCCATACAAAGATCTCTCAAATGCATAGCGAATGATCTTCTCAGGTAGGTGAAGGTATGTTGTTTTCCAATCTTTAATCAGTAATTCCTTGAATGCTAAAAGACATGTATTTGGAAAAATCTCCTATTTATCCTTCCATATCCTTCATTATTCCATGCCCTTCCCTATTTGCCAGGGATGATTTTAAGGATGAAAAATTATTTTAAAACATAGAATCCTTGGCTAATCCTATTAATCCTTCATATTCCAACTATAAATGTCTGACGATATTTTTGTAAAAATAATCAAATTTCTAAGGATTTTGTATAGTTTGTATAAAATTTTGGCGATTTTTAAAGTAAAATAATTTTATACTATAGAATTTGGGTGAATCAATTTTAGAATAGCGAATATTGCTTTTGGAAAAACCATGGAATATTATCCCATGAACGAAATTTATCCCCTAAAAGCATCCCTGCTATTTGCTACATTTTCCGAGGACGGAGAACACCTTCAGTTGGGCGGGGGGTATTCATCATATGCCATTCATTTATCCTATATTACATCTTTCATAACCTCATATTCTATTGACCAACATGTTCTCCCAATTGAGTGTTATTACTTTTATAAAGCACCTTCATTGATCCCTTAAAATGCAGCATTGATTTGTACATGAAGCACATATTCCAAAGCAAATATATCATGAGGAGGATGGTTTCTATGCATTTAACATACTTCAATACACCTTATTGAATAAGACTAAAAGGATTGAATGATTGATACACACATCACTGAATCATCATTTTGAATGCATTCATATGATTTAAATTTCAAGTCTATTCTTTGTTGTAGCAAGAAAAAGAAAAATGAAAGTGTTGTCACACAAGAACCAACCCTAAAAAAAATAAAAAATAAAAAAACAAAAAAAAACAACAACAACTGCCACTTAGATATCTTTCAACAAAAGAAGGCTCCATCACACAATTAAGGAAATTCAATGCAAGGTTGCATGAGGACATGCAACACCTTTAGTTGGGGGATATGTTGGGTCGCCAAAGTACCATCTTTTTACAAATATTTTCACTTCACTTTCAATTCACTTTCACTTCACTTTTAACCATATTTCGCTTTCTCATACCCTTACATTAAACCATTTTCATGATTACATGGGTTTTAGACATATTATTTTCCAATGCATATATTTTAGTGTTTTTGAGTGAATTTATGATTAAATATTGGAAAAATGACATGTTTACACTTATATATGAAAGCAGGATGAGTTTCATGATGTTTACAGGTGTATTTGAAGACTCCAACCAAGTCAAACTTGACCATCAAGCCTCAAATTCGAATTCCCTCTTCAACCCTTTGAGGATTTGATGAAGATTGGAAAACAACATACCAGAGGAATAATAGAAAACTCCTTCTCCTTATGTTCTGTCTCTGCATTACCCTCGTACTTAATTCGCTTCTCCCTGACTCAGTTTTAGTGGTTTCATCTGCCTGGATTGCAGATGACTATTTATTTCTATTGGTGCGGGTTCATGTCGATGCTAGACGACATGGAAAAATTCAAGCTTATCAAACAGAAAATAGGGTTCCTTTGAATGAATTGGTGCTTGAACCTCTACGAGAGGAATACTGCTACAAGAAGAGGGAGCCTTTTCCACTACAACAATCCCATCCATCCTTCGACTTGCTAATCTTCATTTCACATATAAGCATGAGAAAGGAGCTAGCTCTTTCTATCTAGTTGTTCTCTGCTTGCGAAGTAACATCGGGCTTGGTAACAATAAGGAGCAGATCTTTCTTAGTCCATCCTGTCTAGGAAGAGATATTAGAAGAAGAAAGATATATGGAAAAAAAAGGTAACGGTAAGGGTTAAGGGGCAGCTCGCGACTTGTTGCAGACTCTTCTTGTTGCAGACTGTTTGTGGTTACATGCATGCAGACTCATACAAGAACATAAACGACAGCAAGGATGGTGAACCTTTAGTTCTGTTACAGAGCTTCCACCAACTATTGAAAACGATATGATTCTACCACGAGTTCACTATTATTACTTCTCCTTCTACCCAATGGAAAATTTTCTTAGTGAAAAATGAGGCCACTGTGATGCACATAAGGGGAAATCAAAGTTCTCCAAGGGAAGCACAGGAAATTGGCTCTTTAAGGATAAACAATATGAAGTGGAAAATGATTCTAGTACGTCAGTAAGGAGGAGCAGCATTGGAAGAGATATCCGAATGTAGTCAAGAATCATATTCTTCTCATTGGCGTTTATCTGGTTCATTTGAGGTGCCTCCTACATCATCAATACAAATGGGAAATGAAAGATCGAAATTGCAAAGGGAAGCAGGAAACAACTGCTCTGTTGGCAGCCCAAAGGAAGTCTCCAACGCTTTTAATTTGTCAATGTCTGGGCTTTCAAATGGTGTTGAATATTTTGGCTTCAATCTTGGAGGAGAAACATCTGTTGTACAAGATATCATCTCAACTTCAACATTTCTACACATGTCTTATGTTTGACTACGGTGATATAGTTGAGACATCACATAAATTATGTGAACCCGATTTTATGGAGTCTTTGCCTCTAAGTTGTCCAGGTTCCTCATATGTGATGTTGAATAGACTTTCCAGTATAGGGGAGGGAATATTCTCAACAGAAATACCCTCTTCTCTATTGAATAACAGTGTATGTAATAGTGCAAAATTCGTTCATTTAACCTCTGAGCTTCAGCACAATGATCATATGTTGCAATACTGCAAAACTATCATTCAAGATTTAAAAATTGACTGTGAAGATGGTAGATCAGGTTCTGATGTGTTGAGTTTGACATTTGACAAGAAATAAGTCAATTCAAAGGTGGAAACTGCTAATGTGCAAACAAAAAATCCAACTTCTAAGAGTTTTTTCTATAAACCTCCTCACCTTCCAAGCTTGGATTTTCAATTTATTAGCTTTGATATTGTAAAATCATTCAACCGTAGTCAATAGACATACATTCCTCTTGGTGTTCTGTAAATGATAATGTCATCGGTTACAAGTGGCAAAATACCCATCAATATTTCAGGGTATTATGTTTATCACTTCTAGATTTCGAGGGAGTTGTTCAGGGATATCTGGAAGATAGTTAAGCAGTCAAAGGGACAATTCCATATTATGTGGCAGTCAAATGCATATTTAGTGGACAATATTCATACATCAAGGACCCAAAAATTCAACACCTATTCTCTCAAGTGTCAAGCCTTTTTAAGCTATCTTTCTTTTTCTATTTTTAGAAGATTTCTTCCTATAAATGTGTAACTGCTTTTATTTGAGATGATTGGATTGTAGACATATATATATATATTTCATGACATTGTAACCAGAAGGGGCCCACGAGGGTAAGGCCTCAGAAGAATTTGATGAAATAACCAGCCAATATGCGTTATTGTAATCCTGAGGGCATCATATTCTGTGATCTCTTCTGACATTGAAGATCTATGACAATTTTTTTTATCAGATTGTGATTTCCCTTGTTTTTCACTCTGTTTTTCATCTTCCTTGAACGAATTGTAGACATTGAGAATCAATGGCCGCCCACGAATAATATATTCTCAAGAGGTAAATATTTTGTTGTGACTGCCTACTATTTGTGTGTTTTGTTTCACGTACCGTTTCATCCATTTGACAAAAAGAATCTTGGTTTGATGGGTGTTATACTTTTTGTTTATTCCCTATTCTTCTACCCATTTTCATATAAAATTCTTATCTGATATGCAATTTGATTTCTTTTGATCAACAGGGTGTTTACTTGACTCCATTCCCAATGGTGTTTTAACTGATCTGCATTTAGCCTTTTTCTCTTATTCTTTTTCTTTCAATCTACCTGATCCACCTTCTTTCAAAACCCAAAACACATCCTTATCTATAAAATCATTGCAATAATTGAAGATGTGCTAGGCTTGACCCTATAGCAGTCTAGGGGCAACTTCTAGCACTAACATCTTTTGGCGTCGTTGTCGGGGACGACACAACGAAGATATCTTCCCTGGGAGAACGACAATGATCAGATCCACTTCTTAATGGTGAACAAGAAGAGGGCATATACATGACTGCACATCTTTCACCATGGTGATTTCACTGTTTAAATATTAATAGGCGACTCCACTGCAAATTCGAATATGGAAGCCATTTTGGCTCAAAGGTTGGCCTTTTGTGACTTTTTAGATGTAGTTGGTTTTCCAAACCCAATGCTTAGCAGAGGTGAATGGGAAGGTTCCCTTCATACATTTAAAGGAGAAGATTGGGAGGTATTGGCTAAACACCTGCTATATTTTCACGAGTTTATTCGTGAATGTCAGATCATGCACGAGGATGTTAAGATCAAGATTTTCATATACTCATTGAAGGGATCAACCCTTGAATGGTGCAGATCTCTTCCTGCTGCCAGTATCAACTCTTTAAAAGGTTTTCATGATGCTTTCAATTTGTTCTGTGAAGATGAATTTTCAGCTAACGTCCTTTTCCCATAATGTTGTCATGAATATAATTTGTTTCGTCAAATTAATGGACATGAAAAGTATGATTGTGCTGAAAAGTCTATGGTTGTAAAGGATACTTTACATAAAGATTCAAAGGTGTTAGATGACCTTCATTTTGACAAAAAGTTTGTAGATACGTTTGACATCATATCAAAAGTATCTATTTTTTCTAATTTGCATAAAGACCAGGTTATTTATTTTGAGATCTTAGATAATAAAGAGCAGATAGCATATGGCAGCAGTCGTCCTGGATATGATCAGGAGCATCATGAAGATGATAGAGAAAAGTTCCAACAACAATCGATGCTTGTTTCTATGTCAGTTGTTGAGCAGTCAATATATGAGTTTATAAAACTTGGAAATGATATTCATGATCAGCCATCTCATGAGATCAACTATGAGGAAAAGTAGCCTTTTGACTTTAAACAACAAGGTAAGGTCATACATGAATTCTATGATCCAAATGCTATATGGATGGAGTCACTATTTTCAGTCATGCCATATATTACAAAGTTTGGCATGATGGTTTGCAGAAGTGAACATGAACTGGTTGCAGCTTTCTTGTTGCATATTTTGTTCTCCTTTCATGTATTTTGTTGTATACATGAAGACAGGTCTAGCAATTTATTGCTTGAATTATTTTTCTGAAAATTTATATATACCTGAAAAATTTATTTTCAACGGTTAGAAGTAGGGATAGATAGAGGAATAAGCTTGCCATTGAGCATAAAGATTCTTTTCAGTTTGTTAGTTTGCAATAGTAATTTTGTTTTTAGTAGTGTGTTCAAAATTTGAATAAATATTGTAGAGATATGGTGACAGTATGAATGAATCCACAAGCCCAATGGACTAGGCATAGCATAAATGTGGATGTTTGCAGAGGAAAAAGTTTTTAGTTTGCATTGCACATATGCACAGAGGAAAGGGCACAGTGGTCTGCTTGTTCTTGATGTCTCACAAGGAGAGCACCATCCCCAAAACGAGCCAATGTTAGTATCCAAATACTAAATATTCAATTTTTTCCTTGTTACAGGAATTGGGTTATTCCTATAGCATCAAAAAGTGTTGTTCCATAACACCGATAGTGCATATGATAGAGGTAGTGCTAAACTTTTAACTCGCCTCATTAGAGAGGAGGTATAGGAAGGGTGAAATTCCTTATCCCATACATCCTTGACAAAGTGCTATGATGCCTTGATTGAGATAAATTGGCCTTTGTATTAGTAAAATGAGTTTAATCATTGACTGTGGATTAAAAGAGAGTTTGTTGGCAAAATAAAAAATGGTATTATAAAGCCAATTTTTGTTTATATGGTCAATTTTTATGCTCACAGTTTTCTTTTATAGACTTAATGATTATTTTAGAAAAGTTATTGGCTGGGAGCCAATATCCAACACCTGCCATCAAACACAACATGGGTTAGCCACATCACACAACACATAAGTCAAAGACAACACCCTAGCCCCATGCCAAGCCACGACGAGGAGGAGTTATCCTGGTTGTGGAATAATTTGTCTGGCCAACATAAATCATTACCATCTGTTCTGATAATCGACATTCATCATGAAGGGTTATGAGAAGGATGTTATTCTTGTAGAAACATGGAGGATGAAGACATAATTAGAGATCTTGTCCCAGTTCTTTACGTCTCCAAAAATGGAACAAGAATTCACTCTATTGTCCTGCACGACCCAAATTCAAAGGAAAACGAGGGAAACTTAGTGGAACAGAAAATACTAATGGTGGGAAGGCATCCAGATTGCCATATTGTTGTGGATAATCCCAACATCATCAAAGAATTTATAGATCCAGCTTCACAAATCCTCCCAATGACTCCTCCTCATGGATTTGTCATCAGTTCATGGCACATGGGTCTACACCCCAAGTTCCATTAACCCTTGGGAAAAATGATACTTTCAAGTTGGGTGCCTCAAGCAGAGTTTACACATTGCAATGGGTTCCATTCCCCTCAACCATTATGGAAGAGGAATCAACCACTTATCCTATAATGGGATTTTCTCACAGGGCTTTAACAAAAAAAGAAGCCTAGGCCCCAATCTTAGCTAGTGTTTCTGAAACCAACAAACATGAATGTGGATTTGACAAGGAAAACACAAGAGTCCTAGCTTTGAAGGAGGATGGATATTTGGAAGCAATATAATCAGTCGCATGGAATCCCGTGCAACCAACAACACCTCCATTGCTAGGATCCCCTTTTCCTTCTGCCCAATGGAAAATTTTCTCAGTGAAAAATGAGGCCACTGTGATGCACATAAGGGAAAATCAGAGTTCTCCATGGGAAACATAGGAAATTAGCTCTTTAAGGATAAATACTATGAAGTGGAAAATGCTGCTATTACGTCAGTAAGGGGGAGCAACATTGGAAGAGATATCCGAATGTAGTCAAGAATCATCTTCTTCTCATTGGCGTTTATCTGGTTCATTTGAGGTGCCTCCTACATCATCAATACAAATGGGAAACCAAAGATCCAAATTGCAAAGGGAAGCAGGAAAAAAATGCTTTGTTGGCAGCCCAAAGGAAGTCTCCAATGCTTTTAATTTGTCAATGTCTGGGCTTTCAAATGGTCTTGAATCATTTGGCTTTGATCCTAGAGGAGCAACATCTATTGTACAAAATATCATCTCAACTTCAACATTTCTACACATGTCTTCTGTTGGACTCTAGTGATATAGTTGAGACATCACATAATTTATGTGAACCCGGTTTTATGGAGTCTTTGCCTCTAAGTTGTCTAGGTTCCTTAGATGTGATGATGAATAGACTTGCCAGTATAGGGGAGGGAATATTCTTAACATAAATATCCTCTTCTCTATTGAATAACAGTGTATGTAATAGTGTAGGATGCATTCATTTCACCTCTGAGCTTCAACACAATGATAGGATGTTGCAACATTGCAAACCTATCATTTGAGATTTAAAGATTGACCGTGAAGATGGTAGATCAGGTTCTGATGTGTTGAGTTTGACATTTGACAAGAAATAAGTCAATTCAAAGGTGGAAACTGCTAATGTGCAAACAAAAAATCCAACTTCTGAGAGTTTGTTCTATAAACCTCCATGCCTTCCAAGTTTGGATTTTCCATTTATTAGCTTTGATATTATAAATTCATGCAACCATCTTCAACAGGAACACATTCCTCTTGGTGTTCTACAAATGATAATTTCATCGGTTACAAGTGGCAAAATACCCATTAGGATTTCAAGGTATTAAGTTTATCACTTCTATATTTCGAGAGAACTGTTCAGGGATACCTGGAAGACAGTTAAGTAGTCAAAGGGACAATTCCAGATTATGTAGCAGTCAAATGCATATTTAGTGGACAACAGTCATACATCAAGCATCCAACAATTCAACTCCTATTCTCTCAAGTGTCAAGCCTTTTTAAGCTATCTTTCTTTTTCTAGTTTTAGAAGATTTGTTCCTATAAATTTGTAACTATTTTTATTTGAGAGGATTGGATTGTAGACATATATATATTTCATGAGATTGTAACCAGGAGGAGGCCCGAGAGGGTAAGGCCTGAGAAGAATTTGATGAAATAGCCAACCAGTATGTGTTATTGTAATCCTGAGGGAATCGTATTCTGTGATCACTTCTAACATTGAAGATCTATGAAAATTGTTTTTATTAGATTGTTATTTCCCTTGTTTTTCACTTTGTTTTTTGTCTTCCTTGAACAAATTGTAGACATTGAGAATCAATGGATGCCCACGGATAATAGATTCTCAAGCGGTAAATATTTTTCTATGGCTGCCTACTATTTTTGTGTTTTGTTTCAAGTACTGTTTCATCCATTTGACAAAGAGAATCTTGGTTTGATGGGTGTTCTACTTTTTGTTTATTCCCTATTCTTCTACCCATTTTCATATAAACTTCTTATCTGATATGCAATTTGATTGCCTTTGATCAACAGGGTGTTTACTTGACTCCATGCCCAATGGTGTTTTAACTGATCTGCATTTAGCCTTTGTATCTTATTTTTTTTCTTTCAATCTACTTGATCCACCTTCTTTCAAAACCCAAAACACATCCTTATTTATAAAATCATTGCAATAACTGAAGATGTGCTAGGATTGACCCTATAGCAGTCCATGGGAAACTTCTAACACTAACACCAACAATGTATCTCAACCATATACCATATCACTCAATCATTGCATACACCATATACCATAGGATATACCAAGAAATTACTTTCAATGGTTTATCTCAACCAAGTACCAACATCACCAAGATATGTATCTCATACATGTGTTGTCATATACCAATATTCAACAATATATCAATATCAAAGACAACCATACACCATGTGCCAATGCTTCAAGAGTATACCAAGAATAATCCTCAAACATATAGAATCATCACCATGTATCCAAACCACATTCCAACATACCAATACAACACAGATGTACTACTCATCAATGTATCATACCAATATCACCAATATGGTACCATACCATCACCAAGCATAAGATATAATCACATAAGCATAATGTGACATGTAGATGACTTATTGTACTATAACACTGGCCTATAACTCTTCCAAAAGCTTCAACAGCCTGGTACCAACATTTCCCCCAATATTTCCTTAGGCTTATGGGACTAAGACTCCCTGTGATGTGTGTTACAAGGGAAAAACTCTATATGGCCAAGGGTAAACCACAACAGACAGGTATAACTGTAGAAATCAACTCAATTCCAACATGTGCTACATAAACTAATGTGAAATACGAGGAAAAAGCCTACCTCGATCCAATCGTTTGATGTCGTTCCACCGTTGAGCAACTTGACCCAAAGATTTACACTTGCAAGAAGTTCTCAACAAACAAGCGATGCAAGTATATAGTGACAATATATAAAATGAGTTAGCACATCAGATAGAACAATCCATTAATAAACATTACAAACATGCCCATGGATAATAATCATATATTTTCAAGATGTCGATAGGACGGGAAAGGAGTATTTCTATTAATAATTGATTAACAGAAGTATCAACATTACAGACTTCTGTGTCGGCACAGTTCGAAAATGAGAAACCAAGTTCCTTCCAACTAGCTCTCCACCACTTCAATCCTCCACCAAAGGCAAGCTCATAGAAAAGAGGTAATGCGGTCCTCTCCACAATAAGGAAAGATCTTGGGGGATGAACACTGTGTTCAGACTTGAGGGACAAAGGGATGAAAACTCATTATGAAGTGATTTCTCTAGAGTAACTTTGCCTCTCAAAGTTGAATGCTTTCTCCTCCTTTTCCATAGCTCGAAATTGTTCTCTTATAGCCTCCAGAATGCAACTGAAGGGCCGAGTCAAAATGTTTCCAGTATATGGAAGGCCAAAGATCAGAGATCTTTTGTCGTGACATGGAAACCCGACCTCACTTTGTATTTTCTGGAACAAATCCTGATATATCTGAGTTGTAGTGGATCAACAAGTGTATACTCATCTTGCATAGCAGTTAGGGAGCATATATGTGGAAAAATATATAATTTTGGCTCTGGATTTATCAAAAGGGGGTTGATAAGTCTGCATAAGGAAATGGAAAAAGGCCCTCTGTGCAAGATAGCAATGGTGAGGAAAATCTTTCTATAACAGATGCCCCCTAATGTGTGAGATCATAGGAGTATCTGCAATGGCCGAAATACATTATAAATAACCCAGAAGTGGAGTGGTAGAGAACCAACTAAACAAACTCAATTGCTCATTACATTATGTACTGATTTTGCATACATGGCTGCCAAGAATACAATGCAGATCCATGTGGAAAATATACCAACAAGTGTTCATGGCCATGAGTAGGCAAGTATAAATGCGGTTACATGCCAATAGCTATCATAGTCACAAACAAGGCCCAGTGAAACCAGTCTCAAAATCAATCTGAAGATATCTATATACCATAGAGTACAATCTAATCTCCCATGATCACTGAATTCAAATAGGTGTTGGTCCAATGAAATGGAAGCCATATCTTAGGAAAGATGTGTCTACAAAGTGATGTCTTCAAGTCTTCAATACAATCCGCCAATGGTGCAAGTCTACATCATGTGAATAAATGAGTTCCAGTCGAACACGATGAGACATCGTTTGATTACTGGTCATTGAGGTGTACCGTTAACAAACGCGAGATAGCCTACCAATGATGAAAGTAGGTATCAAGGCACCGAGTACATCTCTACAAATGTGAATAAAGGAGCTGGTGTCGAAAAATTGAGAGATCCATTGATCAAGAGACATTGATGTATTCCCATCTATCAATGGCGAGAGAGCCTGCCACTAATGACTGCAAGCCTCAAGGTATTCATAAAACTCTAGGTATCGTATCCAAAATACATGATTTGAAGTCGATGGAAAGAGACCCACTGAAAGGAGAGCATTAAGTCATCCTTCATCAGTCAGCACGAGGAACAAAGAAGGAGCTTCATGATTTGGTGGAGATCGGACGAAGAACATGTTCATGAACCAACGACTCTGTGCATCTTTTGCATGTGCCAAATGCAAGTGGTACACGAAAAGACCCTATGAATAGAATCCAATGATGAAAACTGATGACAAAGGCGAGGAAACCATCAATAAGGCTAATGGCATCCAAGACACTGTATGAATCCCAAAGTGTGAATAGATGTCTTGCCGCCGAACTCGAGGGAAACCACCCAGTCAATGACCCATGATGAAATGTCGATTGTTGGGTTCAAGGTGACCTACCAATGATTAAAGTAGGGCCAAATTGCATCATAAGACCAAAGTATCATGTGATTATGAGACAAATTGAGGGTATGGCCGACAGGCAAAGTCAAGATTTATGAGGAGTGGCCGAAACAGGTTGATAGACTTCCTTTGAACAAGAGCATGAGACATACGGTGTACTCCAGAAGCATGGACTTAATGATGTGACAACTAGATGCAGGAGGCATACATAATGTTCTCTATAGTGACTGGAAGATTAACTAGTCGATAGAGAAAATTTTGTAACGAGATCAGCTTTCTAAGGCCATGCTAAACCCAAAATTATGATGATGCAAGGAATCAATAACTTTGTTCTCTGTTCAAAGACAACACGACTGCTTCCAATTACAATATAGTACTCCCTTCCCGCTCGTATCTTTTTGTTTTTTCATAACAAGTGAATGCTATGATACAGAGGAGGGAATGATTGTCGCAAGTAAGAAAAAATAGTTCCAGCAGTGGAACGTACCTATGCTCAATGCAAAGAAATGCATGCGGAAGATGGACACTCGGGGTGATGTTCCTTCCAGGGTATAGGGTGTCAAATTGTGAAGGATATAAATAAGGCTCTACTTGGTTGAGGATGCAAACTACTTGGGCCATGGTTTATAACACAAAGTGATAACTGACTAAAGGCTCAATACTGCAAGCAAGGGCATGAGATGCAATTGCAATTTAATGCCAAAAAATGTCCTTTTTATATCTTTTAGTCTACTTGGTGTGAAAAAGGGGTAAACTTGTGCCAAATAGACATATTTTCAAATCCAATTTACGAGTGTGAAAAAGACAAGTTCACTTGATGATCTTTTCCATTTTTGGTAGCGAGTCGGAAAAGAGCTTAACTAAGGCTCATGATCTTTCAAATCTAATTTTAACGAGTGTGAAAGGGACAAATCACTCGGCGATCTTTTCAATTTTTAATAATGAGTCGGAAAAGAGATTAACTAAGACTCATGTTTTTAGTTCTAATCAATGTGTAAAGGGGGAGGCCAAGGTTGCCGTCCCGACCTTCTGCCAAAAGTTAGTATCCTGCGGATAGCTGAAAAAATCTTGGGAAAGCCCAAATCTCTCCAAGTCAAGGAGGAGAAAGTGATAACATAGTACATAGTCTTTGTTATGGTTTGAATAATGTCTCTTAGTGGAACATACATAGGTGGGGGTATGGGATGTCTCGTCAGGTCATCCCAGTCAAAGGGGACCTCGTCGTAATTCAGAGAGAGAGTATTCGGAGGGAGAATGAATCTCTCATGTTCAGAAGGGGGAAGGCTTGGAATGTTGATGACGTGACTGGAGGGTGCATCACCATTTTCATGGAGAGTCGATTTGACCATAAATGGCATCGTCATGGTCACTTATTCAATTATAGGTTGAAGAGGACACATGGTAACGGGGGCAGGAGACGCTTCACCCTCCATGGAGGCGGTGAGGCCAGAGGAAAATCTCGGCGGTGAGACCGTCGGGATCATTAAAGGTGAAGTGGTGTGAGGAGGAACCATGGGTGTCTCGGAGTCCGAAGGGATTTTGGGAAAGCCCTACACCTCTGGTATTCCGACAGTCACTAGGTACAAGTGATTAAGATGGCTTCCTTCACAAGTCCTACAAAGGAATTTAGGCTTACGTATGAGACGTTTAGGTTTCTCGATGGGACTGGCCAAGGAAAGAGAGTCGTCTCCTATATGATGAATAGGAGTTGTAAACGTGACACGACTATAATCTGGGGTGAAAAGGATGGTGCCCCCAACATAATTGGCAGAGGTTGGAAGTGAGTTGTCGACATGATTTGTAGAAAGCGTCGACTCATCCCTGACATGACTAGCAGAGGTGGGCGATGGTGCACTAGTGTGGTTTACAGTGGTTGGGCTAGTGATAGATTGTGGTATTTGATCCCAAGGTCCTAGAAAAGATTGATTCTGAAACATTGCAGGCCAAAAGGATCTTGGTATACTCCCTATCCTGGCCCAGAAACATGGTGGCTTATACCAAGGTGGTTTGAAGAGGTCTAGACGTGTATCATCACTGAGGTCTGCAAAGAGACCGAGGTAGGATAAGAATTATTTGATTGAGGATATATTTTTCCCCCTTTTGAGGGTGTACCATAAGGAGGGTAGCCCGAATTATAAAATTGATTCTCCCCATACGGAAGACCTGGGGGTACTTGAGGACCTGGTGCGGAGTGTTTAAAGGGACTGACATGGCAGATGAAAGATACATGGGCGGGGTGTAATAAGCACCCATCTGAGCACTGGATGCTGAAAGAGCATAGCTAGGATTGGATCCATAAGGTGGAAGGTTCCAACCTCCCATGTGAAAATGATTCATATCAAATGAATAAGTGGGCATGGGAGCGATGGTGCCCCCGAGTCCAATGCTAAGATTCATATAAGTAGACTAGGGAGGGGGTTGCATGTGGGAAGGAATATCAACAGAAAAATGACTAGAGACCCAAGGTGCGGATTGAGCATTGTAATCGTTCATACCATTGTAAAAAATAGAAGGGTCTTCTCCCATGAAATAA
>JASDQU010011444.1:275762-291863 GCA_032191745.1 Picea mariana | reverse complement strand
CAAAGGCACTTCGCTATCCATGATAATGAAACCAAAAACCAGAGTCTTAGGGACAACTAGTAATAAAAGAGCATACCAAAAAGTCAAATGGCCAATATGCATGTAAACGGGCTAAAGTGGCTGAGTGGCCTCCCTCGCTAAAGAAGGTATGCCTCATCCAGGAGGGACCTGAGACTCCCTGCTAAAGTTTGGAGGTAACATAATCAATTATAAGGGCCCTCATAGGCTTAACAACCAATCGGTCAGATCTCCCTGGAGAGGTAATCCTCCATAAAGGTTGTGTGTTGTCTGACCCCTATCTGACTCAGGATACAAGCAGAATAACCCTTGCAAGTAACCTATGAGAAACCTAAGTCAAGAAACTAATCAAACACTATATAACTGATGCACAAGCGAAAATTCGTAAGTCTGGATTACCGTATGGGCAGGGTAGCAAAGCCCGAAACCTTGAAAGTACTGCCTCTCATAGAGGTATGGATACTAGCAAGATCCCCAAATACGAATAAATCCACATAAATATCTCTGACACTAGGTGAGTATCCAAGGGTTATCCCTTCAACAAACTTTGTGCAACCTCGTGCTTAACTCCAGTGTGAGCGATGCCTCCTGATATTACCAATTATACAATGGATTTCTCAACTCCCTGTCTCAGACACATATGTTGATTTAATTGCCTTGGAGAAGTTTACTCACAAAACCCTATTCTAAGGAACTGAATCCTAGGCCAGTTTGTGCACCCTAAACAATAAAATCGTTACTAATCAATTTTGGTTTAAAGCGTAAATTTTATTGGTCGTGATTACTCAAAAATATATGGAAATGAAACTCATGGTGTTATGACTCTGCATGAAAATAAAAATAGATATAATGAAAAGACTAACTTTAAGTTTTCAGTGAATGATATTCTAAATAAAAACAGTGCAATCTTCAATTTTAACTCTGCAACTCAGAAGAAAAATGCAATCTTTCGCTAAATGTGCTAAGCTAATGATAAAGGTTCCAAGACACAAATACCAACCAATGTAAAATACTTTTTTTTTTTGTATTTTCAATGTATTAAAAAGAAAATGTATGGACTGATAACTGACTTGATATATAACTTCTACTATGTATAAAAGAAATCACTCGAGAAAAATACCAAGCAACTAAGAAGACAACCCAACTACAAAGGACAAATAAAAAATGGAAAACAAAGAGAAAGACGCCGCCCAAAAATTCAACTCCAAAAAGGTTTCTTGTCATCCTAGATAATCTCAATAGGCACCACAAAGACCTAAGAAGGCTCAGTGATCCTCAAAACCTACCCAACAGTCACTAAACCAAGCAAGCAAGCAAGGGGAAGTGGTATACGCAACTGTTCAAGAGAAAATGGCGTATATACGCCTCTTGCAGTGGGACAACAAGCATGTATACGCGATTGTCAAGGAAAAAGGGCGTATATCTTTTAAAACAAGGCAAGGCAAGGGTAAAAGGCTGAAAAACTCAGACCCGGAGTGAAAAGACTCAGTCCAACTGTGATACGAAAAAAAATACAAAGAAAAAAGAGCAGTGTAAGAAGAAAAAATACTTCAACCCTTAGAAGGAAGATAGTATCCCCAGTGGAGTCACCAATTCTGTTACAAGGGAAAAAATCTCTATGGCCAAGGGTAAACCACAACAGATAGGTATGACTGCAGAAATCAACTCAATTCCAACATGTGCTACATAAATTAATGTGAAATACAAGGAAGAAGCCTACCTCGATCAAATCGTTTGATGTCATTCCACCATTGATCACTTTGACCCAAAGCTTTACACCTGCAAGAAGTTCTCAACAAACAAGCGATGCAAGTATATAGTGATAATATATAAAATGAGTTAGCACATCAGATAGCATAATCCATTAATAAACATTACAGACATGCCCATGGATAATAATCATATATTTGCAAGATATCAATAGGACAGAAAAGGAGTATTTCTATTAATAANCAAAATTATAGACTTCCGTGTTGGCCCGGTTCGAAACCGAGAAACCAAATTCCTTCCAACTGGGTCTCCACCACTTCAATCCTCCACCAAAGGAAAGCTCATAACAAAGAGGTAATGAGGTCCTCTCGACAATAAGGAAAGAGCTTGGGGACTAAACACTGTGTTCAGACTTGAGGGACAAAGGGATGCAGACTCAATATGAAGTAATTTCTCTAGAGTAACTTTGCTCTCAAAGTTGAATTCTTTCTCCTCCTTTTCCATAGCTCGAAATTGTTCTCTTATAGCCTCCAGAATGCAACTAAAGGGCTGAATCAGAAAGTTTCCAATATATGGATGGCCAAAGATCAGAGATCTTTTTTCGTGACATGGAAACCCAACCTCATTTTGTATTTTTTGGCACAAATCCTGATATACGCGAGATGTAGTGGAGCAACAAGCGTATACGCATCTTGCATAGCAGTTAGGAAGCATATATGTGGAAAAATATATAATTTTGGCTCTGGATTTATCAAAAGGGGGTTGATAAGTCTGCATATGGAAATGGAAAAAGGCCCTCTGTGCAAGATAGCAATGGTGAGGCAAATCTTGTTATAACAATGTGGGGTGTCACGTGATGTCACTTAGGCAACCCACGGGGGTTCCTCACGTGACACCCTATAGATGACCCTCAAGGACCTACCAAATTAGGGTTACATTGATACTCTTGCACTATGAAGCTTTGAAACTTTCTCTCTTTCCTTTCACTTTCTATGCTACCTTAGACTTGCTGTTAGATTCTCCAATATAACAAAATACTATACCATAACATTCTCACAAGATAGATATTCAATGTACGTGTGTGTATGTCAAATTAGAGACTCCTTAAGGTGTTTATATACTTTTTCATAGTAACCTATTTCCTAAATATTAGGGCTTCTAAATTCACAAGGCCATATCTCCCTAACCATGAGGAACCACATGGCATACCACCTATCACTGAAAACAACATGACAAGGACTACGTATTTATTAGTGTCTTTCATACATTTACATTTTCCTTAATGTCCATATTCCTCAACCAACTTCAGGTCCCATAACCACATCTCCAGGGATTCATATGCTGACATCAACCACTCCATCAATGACAACTAAGTCACCATCAATCTCAACTATATCTCTAGGGATTCCAAACTTCTTCAAGGGTTGACATCAATCTCCAAGGTTTGACATCAATGTTAACCAATTATCCAAACCAACTGTCCAATATGGGCTTTATGGAAGTGTAGACCCAAAATATTTGATGGAGTGGATTGAATAAATGCATCAATATGTTAAGTGAAATGAGATTGAAGACCCCATAAGAGTGAATATTTCATGTGGGATATTAAGGAGCCATGCATATGATTTATAGAGAGGGACCGCGAGTAGAGAGGAAAATACACGATCAAGAGTTGGGAGAAGATGGTCACCAAATTGAGAGGTAAGTTTGTAAATTATGATTATCATTTCAGAATGAAGAGAAAATTAGAGAAATTAAAGTATAGGATTAGATGTATAGAAGAATATTTTGATGGATTTTGTAGAGTGGCCATGAGAGTTGGTCTCATAAGAGATACTAAAGAAGAAATCATTCAATTTGTGGAATGGTTTAAATTGTCCATTAAGAATAATATGTGTATGAAAAAGGTACATAGAAAAGAAGGCAAAGAGAGGAGAGGGAAACAAAAAATAATCTTGATGTGGTTGTAGACAGTGTTGACTATGAAAATGGGGTGCAAGTTATTGATAAAAATGATGCGAAAATTCTATGTGAGGTGCATGTTTTTTATAACATTACAAATGAGTGTGCAGAATAAGGATTTATAACAAAATATGGTCTTCTAGACATGAGTGGCATTGTATCAATAGAGTTTCAAGAGAGATATGTTGCAATAGCATAAGATGTTGCAATAGAAGATGGTGTTGTAGAAAAAGTGGTCTTGAAATAATGGAGTTGCAAGGAGATGATGTGATGGAAACACACCCTTTTAATACAAATCTCATACTAATACCTCTCCACTAACATAGTGGTGAGCCATTATTTCTTGTAACTAACACCTCTTTACTAACTGAGTGATGACTCATTAATATGCATAACTGAAAACTCTCAACAAACAACTAACTTAATTATCATAGATCATTTATAAGCTTACAAACAAAATAGGTCATGCATAAAATATGTTTTGTATGGGTAGACAACACATTATTGATAACTACAACGGTTCATGAAATATCATAAATTGAGAGTATCCTTTTATTTGGGTTGTTGGTTAGATCTCTCCATTGTTAAAGGTAAACTTGACTCGGTGAAAGAGTAAAAGTTGTTAGTTCAATAGTGGTGGTTTTGGGAACATGGCATCGATGACCCGCGATATTAAGCCTTTGGATTACATTTATTGAAATCCTTTAAAAGGTTGATGATACTTTAGTTTAATGTGTCAAGAGTTGAGCAGTGATGGCTCACTTGGTCAGGGCCAAGAGATTGGTTAACTTGGTCGAGTTTTGTCAAGGGAAACAATAGATCTATTGTTGGTTGTATTTTTCCTATAAGGTTTTTCTAGGGTAAATATTGTGTTATTTATGTATACATGTTTCTATGTTCATGGCCTTTTCTCTCACACACATTTTAATTTCCTAACAATCGGTATCAGAGCAAGGCAAACATGGAATCTCTAGCTAGAATGGTTTGATGATGGGAGCCATGGAGAGAGAGACAAGGAAAGTGTGTTGAGTGGAATATATGCATGACTCAGATAATGAAGGAGTACTGGGTTTGGGATTGGAGTGTGTGAAGGATATATGGTTTGGATACGTGGATCTGATGGATATGTCATGTGTGATTGGATATGTTTTATGGTTTCAAATTTACCAAGAAGTGAGCATAAAGAGTTGGATGTTAAAGCAATGGAAAGGAAAGAGGATGGCAGCATAAGTGTCATGATAAAAACAATGAAATAAAAGTTGACGGAGTTGAATGTAAATGGGCATACGACCGTAAGACCTGCTGAGTCATGCATACCCCTCGTTTAAAAGTTCAGACATAGACCTAGGTGATAGGAGGTAGCATGTGGGATTCCAAAATGCCCTGAATTTGAGGGAAGTTTGGTCATATGTGGTCATGGGAAACTCCAATTCAAGTTTAAAGGGGGGAATCTTAGGTAAACTTGACTCGATGAAAGAGTCAAAGTTGTTAGGTCTACATTGGTAGTTTTAGGCACATGGTATTGATGACCTAAGGTATTTATCATGTGGATTACATGTAATGAAATCCTTTAAAAGGTCGATGATACTTCATTGTAATGTGTCAAGAGTTGAGCGATGAAGGATCGCTTCGTCGAGGCTAGGAAATTGGCCAACTTGATTGAATTTGACCAAAAACAATAATAAATCTATTGTTGGTTGATTTTTTCCATAAATATTTTCGAATGTAAATTTTTTATGATTTATGTGTGCATGTTGCTATGTTTATAGTATTTTTCTCTCACATTTTAATTTCCTAATATCCATGACTATGCAAAATCTATATTGTATTATGTATTTTTTTTTAACATGTATCCTTTTTGGGGGTAAAAAAAGAACATTTCTAGAATAGAATAGAATGGATGCGAAGTCGATTTCTTGATGTTGTGATAGATGAAAAAAATATCCATAGGCAAGTGCATGTGAGATTTTAAGCATGAAATTAGATATGGGTTTCGTTACTTTTTCATTTTTCTTATGTTAACATTGAGTGAATAACAAACTAGAGAGAGGATATAATTTCTTTGTTTATTAACATAATTAAAAATCAGTTCAATAGTTTACTATCTCTCATGTTCAATTCCTCATTCGAAGAGAGTTTCGATCAGAAGTGACACAACCGTGAATACAAAGGAGAAAGCAATGGAAGAACTTATAAATTAAAATTAGCTCATAGAAAGACAACAACTAAGTTGCACAATTACACTAGGACAACCACACAGATTTCCATTGAATAATTTATTTTCTTACATAGATGTTGTAATTAAATGTGAGTGCCATTTGAGTTAGTTAATGTTTTCCCTTTAGAAATATATGTTGAAAATTCATGACATCGACATCCATGAATTGCTAGTTGATGTAGGAGAATCGCTGGTCATTGAGGCTACCTTCACCTTCATGCTTTATGAGTTCATAGGTATGGTAGATTTAGTATTTTTTAGATTTAGTATTTTTTAATTTTCCTCATATGGATGTTCTTTTGTGTCATATGTATCGATGTCAGTGTCACTTACAACATGCAAGTAAAGTGTCTCTTATCAAAACTCTTCAGATCATAATGCAACATTGTTGTTAACAATTTTTTGAACAATCAAATGTTAATTCATTTAGGTGTGTTTCCATACATATTCATTCAAGATAGATGATGAACATTTATTAAGGTCATAGACATTAATATTTTTCCCTATTAAGGTATGAATTGAAGTAAAGAGTTCAAATAAATTTACTCTAAATTTAGGTGTGTTTCTATACATATTCAAGATAACTGATGAACATTTCTTCAGTCATAGACATCAAATTTTTTCCCTATTAAAATCTATATTGATACAAATATGTCATAATAATTTACTCTAAGTGAGTACGAATGATCATATCCATAAGAATGATGTTTGATTTTTAGCAGCAAGGTTCAAGGAATCCAATTATTTTGTGAATGAAGGAGGTTATTGGAATCAACTTCATTTCCAAATGTGTTCCACTAGTACTATGCAAGATTTATTAAGCAATTATTTACAAAAAAAATGATATTGGTTTTGATGTCTAATGCTATTTGAATTTCTTCAAATAAGCCTTAAGTTTTTGAGTCATGTATTAATTCCATGTTAATAAGTGTTGTTAAGAAGGTTATGGATTGTGAGGGAAAATATTAGGGAAAAATTTTCCTAGTGGCCACAAGGACAAGGAAGATGATAGTTATAGGAATTAATTTGGCATCAAGAAATAAATTGATTCAAAGGCCAATTGTGATATAATTTTTGACCATATGAATAAAGTTTGAATTGTCATGTTCCAATAAACAATGTACGAATTGATTGGAATTCTTTATTTTCAAATATAATAAGTCGTAACGTTTTACCCAATTCTATCATGAATTTGATTTCATTAAGAATGTTATTCAATGGATGTGAAAAAATGATTTTTATTATTGCCTATAATTTTCCACATACTTTCGGATATTTTATTTTTTATTGTAGAGAAGGTGGAGTGTCAACTAACATAAAACAGTTTAGGTGGAAAATTTATAATTGAAATAATTTTAAGGAAAAAATATGAGTTAAATGTCTAATTTTTTAAAATCCAAGCAAGTTCAACATGAGTTAGTTAGGTGAAATTTCTAACCCAAGCATCTTATGTGGGTTAAACATAAGATGATTATCTTGAGATTCTAAATTTCATTAAAAAAACACATTGTTTGGACATTCCTTGAAGAGGGAAGTCTGCAATGAAATTTATTTTTAATGTCTATGTAGTTATGATAAGGGTGACATAGCTATGATAATGGTAGCATTATATATACACAAAGGAATGAAATTGATTGAGCATCCAGACATGCTCGATTACTAATATGGTGGGTAAGTTTAACATTTTCATTTACATTGTGAAATGTTTCTTTATGGAATTGAAGGGAAATTATATTTTTGAATTTGTCTTTTTTTTTTGGACATTTTGTAACCTTTTGTAATGTCATGACATCTCAGACCAACCATTATTCCCTCTCTTACTAGTACTATATGCTAAAACCATCCTTCATATAATCCATTCATTGATGCTAAGTCCACCAAAAACATAAAATTGCATTGATATTGAGTTCATACATCACAAAAAAATTGTGTTGAAGATATGCCATGATAGGTGTTCAAAAAAATTTGACAGTTAAATCATGTCATCAATTTTGTATGCAATTGGGAATTATAGATAAATTCTTAGTATAAATAAAGTGTATGTTAATTTTCTTTATCAATTCCTATCATAATTTGATGGAATAATATTTGATTTCTTTAAAGGTTAAAAAAAAAGAATTTGAATAATAATGAGCATGCATGTGACAATATTATTTAAATGAAAGTGTTTCTATGTGTATATAATTTGTATGATAATTTGACAAGACAACTATTATAGTCTTTGAGAATGGTATGGAGATTAACATGATTTTTTTATATGATATAATACAAAACCATGTGCACTCCAAGTTCAAAAATTCTATTTTTAGTGACTTTCAAAAACATTCATTGTAGTGGTGTTCACTAGGATAAACCATTCCAAGTGAAGAAATCCTTTTTGTTTCCATTTTGGGACAATCTTCAGGCCTACTTTAATTTTGTTTCCAATTGTTTTCTAAATATTTTGTTTTTCAAAAGTTTTTTTTCCATCGTTATTATTTTTAGTTTAACAATTATTTGGTAGAAAAAACTAATTATTTGATGTACTAATATGTTTTTATCATGATTAGTACTCACATAACAATATTAGATAGGAAATAATCATTTAAAGAGAAGGATACACAAATAATAAGAAGAAGGAAGCTTTGACACCACTATTGAATAAAATAGACTTGTGCCCTAATACTTGATCTTCTAAATATTTGTCTCTTGATGAAGTTGAAAGAATTAAGAAAACTAGTCTAGATTGTGGCAGGCATGAATCTTCTTTGAGTGAAGAAGAAGAGGATGATGAGGAGGATTAGAATGAGGATGATTAAGTATGATATCAACTCTTCAAAGTATATATTACTTATTACAATGTCCTTGTTTTCTATGTAGGTAGTTAATATAGCCTCCTTTGCAAGGATGTTTTTTGTAAATTTTTATAGATATCAATGTTGATAACCTTTAATATAAACATTTTTACAGTAATATCTAGTTTTTGTACAATATTTATATAAATTAATAAAACTATGCTCAAAGAAAGAGTTTTCTTTGTATATTGTTATTAAATAATAGATATTATCTCATTGGCTCCACATTATCCTACACATCATGAATATATTCAATAAAAATTTTAGGTTCACATTATAAGTTTACATTATCTATCCTAACAAAAAACACACCCACTCACACTCATGGAGAAGTTGACATTTCTTGGAGGCACTCAACCTTGACTTTTACCCTATGAAAAATATCAAATTTGGTTTGTTTTGGCACAAAGTACAATTTTATGCCTCATACTTACCACTTTTCCATCCTTGATCCTTTCATTCTCCCACCTTTGTGTAATGTGGTTATATGTACACCAACAAAGCATGTACCCCATTGTCTTATGATAAGAAGGGGCTAAAGTCCCAGAGGTAGATTGTAGCTGGTCAATAATAAAGAAAGAAAATGGATAATGAGGACATTTAAAAAGCATAGACCATAATTGAGATAGACCCCCTCATTAATGGCGATCACCCATAGTCCTAATGCAAATAAACATATTCATCAATTAAAAAATGACTTGAATATATCCTAGATGAAATAAAATGAAGTGTTATGCTTGAAATGCTTTTAAGGGGACTTGCAAATCAAATACAAATAAAGAAAAAGGAAAATAAGGGGTTTGGAATGCAAAAAGTGTTGAGGAAAGGGAAACACAATTTGTAAGAACACCCTCTACAAAGGCACTCATGGAGGGAGCCCATACATTTTCTTGCATGTTAATGACCCCATGCCCAAACGTAAACCCCATAACCACCTCACATTCATTATATATCTCCGATGGGGTCTCTCACTAAATATTTCTCTACTTGGGTACTCGTACTCCTAATAGGTTCTTTTGATGGTCCTCCCATACCTAAACTTTCCAAATTGCATAAATTATTGGTCTTGTATGATGTTTGAATGGGATACCCAATGAGATTTGTTCATTTTGGATTTTTTATTAATAGATGGATTGATTTGCATGATTCTAAGGACTATTGTCCCTTGCGATTTTCAGTTTTACTTGATTCCATGGTTTTGATTGACTTGGGTACACTTGACATGGTATTTGGAGGAATTCTTTGAGCTTTCACCTAGGACATTGTGCACTTTATATAGGATAAAACATGTGTGATGTAGAGCATTGGGTGACATAGTTCTTGACCTCCTTTAGATACATCCTCTCTCACCTCTTAAACCCTGGATGATGGATATATGAGCTTCTCATTTGACATATATGGTCACAATGGAAGTTGTTGGCACAGGGGCAAACCCATGGTTCAGCTCTAACAACGCACCAACAAGCCCTAACTATTGTCCCCTTCGAAAACACCTGTGAAGAAAATGTAGTCTCCTGAAGTAGCAATAGGGGGGTTGTAGGACACATGTGTCTACAACCAGAGGAAATGTAAAGTGGATTGAAGGCACCAACATGCAACAATATAGTTACTCTTTATCTCTCTTAAACCTATTGTGCAATTTATATCTAAGATCTAACACAATGATGCAATAACTGTAGAACAAAAAGCAAGAGAACACAACATCAATCACACTGAACAATGAGATATACATGGTTCACCCTCTCCCTAGGGCTATTCCACAGAACTGTGTTTCTTGATATATTATGTGAAAACATACAATTCTATCTGCGCTCTTATCTTGCAAATCTCTCTCTCTTTCTCTCCCTCCCTTCCCTATGCACCCAGTTGCAGGGTTGATCTTCACACCCAGATGAAGATCTTACAATAGAAAATGCTCTCACACACAACACTTCTCTCTTGCACAATACATAATAGTATCAACAACAATGATCATCCACAATAATGACAATAACAACAATGAACAAAAAAAACAATGAACAACCCATCCCAGATCCTCTAGACATTTATTTATACATTACAATGACAACCGTTTAGGTGTAAAAACCCTAGATACCAAAACCCTAGGTGTCTAAAACCCTAGGTCAACTTGACCCATACTTCCCAGGCTTCACAACTTATCTTTCCTTCTTTCATGTGAGGTGCTCCAAAGCACTTGTTGACATCTTCTTCTGCTTGCTGAGTTGTCCACAATCAATCTTCCTTGATGATATGCCATCCTTGATATCCTCATTCAATGACTAGATTTCCCCTTACTTCACTCCTTCTTTTATGCTTCTTTGACCACTTCGACCCAATCTCAGTCAATGTGCCTTCCACGCAGTTCGTACTTCGTCTTTTCTTTTCCTTTTTCTTCTCTTTTTTTCTTAATCCATACCCAAGGGCCAACGAAAACCAAATGGGTAGGAAACCAACACCTTGGACAACCTACCCCACACCTTATTCAACATTTGATGGAGTTTGTTTCTCTTGGTTATGATTGGACACTACTTAGAGAGGTTATGCATGTTCATTCCATGTTGGACACTATCCTCCTCACCCTTGACATTAGACTCCTTGATGATGATGTCATGCACTAGGGTTTGCTTGATGATGATGGGGATTTCTTTCCATTTGGGAACCATTTGATGGATTGATTATATGGCATGACTCTTGATGAGGATACACACCCTCCACCTTTCTTGCAACACTTGATGATGATGTTGGAAAATTGATTTTCATTGATGTCAACTTTAGAAGAAGTCTAGAAGTCTCTAGAAGTAATGGGTATAATTAAAGAAGTATCTAAAGTGGTCCCCTTATGGTGTAGCTTAAAGTATGGCACTCACGAGAAGACACTTTGAAGAAGTCTACAAGAAACCCATTGGTGTGCTCATGAGGCCTAAAGTTGACTAAAGAAAATGAGTTACAAGAAAATTACAAGTGAATGAAAAACCCTCATAAATGGATATTCCTCATCATGTCATTTCCATCGTTAGGTGGTACACCATGTGGTTATTCATGATTGAGGAGTTATTCCCTCTTGAAGTTGAAACCCATGAAGAATGGTTGAGAATCCCCTAAATGGTTGCAACAAGACGTTACAAGTCATTCATTAAAGGGTAAAATGGTTATAACAAGAAAGTATAGATCGGACCTAAATTTAAGGAATAAGTCACTTGGAAAAGTAGAAATAAACCTCAAGAATCCTCTCACTTGCACACACACAAGTTCATTGAATATATATTCTCTCAAGTGATCTTTTTGTAGTGAATATGAGGAAGAAAGGTGTGTGGAAGTCTCAGAGTTGTAGAAATGAAGGTTTTATGAAAACCTTAATTTAGTTGACCCCCGTGGGTCAATCTACAGGTGTCCCGTAAGGCATCCCCATGGGTTGTATAACACTTGACCCACAAGGCCTCACCAGATGACTAGTCTCTATCTAGTGAGGCTGAGGAAAATTTATTGAATATGCCATCTTATGTTTGTTGAAGTTGATATGCATCAGGTTGATCTATAGGTCTGAGATTATTCAAGTTTTCTACATGATTAAAGGTATGCTCTTATGTGTATTTGATGTGTGTATCATGGATGGTTTAGTACATTCTTGAGGCATGTATTGAAGGATTATTGGTACATGGTTGCATATGTTTGAGGTTCATGTCTTAGTGATATTCATACATGCTTGAGACATATTATTGGTACTTGGTTTATGGTTGTTATGGTTCATTTTCAGAGAAACATCATTGTGATATTGACATATGTATGAGGCACATATCTTGGTACTTGGTGGAGGCATATCATTGAGGTTAGTGTACATTCTTTTGGACTATCTTGTGCTACATGGTTTATGGCATGATTGAGACATATTATGAGTGATATTATATATAGTTGAGAAACATGTTTTGGAATATGGTATGTACTTTGGATACTTGATGTTGTGCATACATTGTTGATGTATAGTACATGTGAGTGGATCTGGTTGATGATGATAATGTATCAATATCAGTGACAGTGAAAATGAAAGATATAGTGATAGTGACAGTGACAGATACAATATCAGTGGTAGTGACAAATTAATTCTACATTTATATTTCAGGGAGGTAGGATGGGGCAAGGAAAGGGGGTTGTAGCCTCCTTCTGGTTGGAGCCGAAGAAAATACAAGGTTGAATCCTCCTTCTAGTTGTATCTATATAAATCAGGGAGTTGTAGCTTCCTTTAAGTTGAAGCCTGTAAATAGGGGGTTGGAGCCTCCCTCCAGTTGGTGATGGAGAATTTGGAAGTTGGTGTTTCCTATGAATTTAATCTTGATATATATAATAAAGCATTATGTGGTTTTCTCCCATTTGGGTTTCCATGCAAATTATGGTGTACTATGTATATGTGTTTATTTTTTATGCAATGTTGATTGATAATTCTCATGATATATTGATTATATACTTATGATAAAGTTAATTATTATGTCCTAATTAAAAGTGGGCAAATGTTGCAGAATACTTATTCACGCCCCCTCTCAATATTACAATAGTTGGTATCAGAGTAGGCCCTTCAAAAAACAATATAATCACTGGAAGGTAGATCATGGAGTGCACCGGGAATGGAACATAATTGTTTGATGGACAAAACTATGCCTTCTAGAGAAGAATAATGAAAATGGTTATAAAATAACAAGGTTCTGATGTTTGGAAAGAAGTAGTAAATGGATATATGGCACCTTCCACTCCCCCAAAAGATAAGGATGGAGAGAAACTTGAAGAGAACAATTTAAAGGCTACTAATTCTATTCTAGGTGGTCTTGTTAGATCAATATATGCCAAGGTTATGCAATGTGATTCTGCAAAGGATATTTGGGACAACCTTCAAAATGTTTACGAAGGAAATGTCGAATTCAAAGGGGCCAAGCTTCAAACTTATAGAGGCCAATTTGAACAATTGTAAATGACATAAGATGAATATATTTCAGCCTAATTTTTGCAATTTGATGAAATAGTGAATGCTATTAAGGTTTGGGATAATAATTTAAAGAACTAGTCATTGTTCAAAAGGTACTAAGATCTCTTCCAATGAGGTTTGATCCTAATATTTCCACCCTAAAAGAAAGAGAATATATTTCCATGCTAAGCATGACCAAGTTACATGGAATACTCATAGGTTGTGAAATGGGAACAGAATATGCGACTCCATCCAAAAAGGAAGGAACCATCAAAGCATCAAATAAGACAAGGAAGGATAAGAAAAATTCAAATCCAAGTTGCAACTACAATGATGATTCAGATGAATATGAAGAAATAACCAACATCGTAAGGAAGTTGAAGAAAGGAACCAACAAGTACAAAGGTTTTCTTCCCTTAATACGAATTAATTTTGGTAAAATTGGTCATTTTGCTTCTAAATGTCCTTATGCTAAGAATTCAGATAATGATGAAGAAGAATCTCCCAAGAAAGAAAATAATTATAAAAAGGGAGACAAGAGAAGAAAAAAAACAAAATTATTCAAGAAACGTTTCTACTCAAAGGATGATAGTTCCTCATTAGATGAGGATAATGATAGCGACAATGATTCATAAAATGTACTCTTTATGGATTTTGAAAATGATGAAAAGGATTATATGAAGAAGAAAGTGAGGTAGAGATTGAAGACAAACTAATCAATGCCTTAAGTGAACTAAATAAAGAGAGGAAGAAAAACAAATCAATCAAGGGATAATTTATCAAGATAAAAGAGATTTCTCAAAATCCTAACCCTAAAGAAGATCAATATATGATTATGAACCTAAAATATCAAGTCAAAGAAGCTAGAAGGATTGAAGAAATACTCAAAATCCAACTAGAAGAAAAGGACAAAGAAAAGGAAAGATTGTATACAGAAATAGTTTCACTAAGGAAAAAACTTAAGAAAAGAGACATGCAAAATAAAAGCACCAAAATACAGGTCATATCATGATATTTCTAGGCTATAATACAATCAGACAGAGATGGGTTCTATCTCTGTGACTATAGAATAGGAAGTATAACAAAATACGTATGCATACATCACCAAAGGATCCACCTAAAATAAAGAATGCAAGATTTCAGATGAGAACACTTAGGAAATTGAAAGAACTCATGAAGAAAATTATAGAAGAACAATACCACCTATAATATTTAGAATTCAGAGTTAGCAACCAACCATGGAAATAAATCAAGAAGAAAACTACAAAATAACAACACCATTTAGAATATCTCCAAGGTATCAAACTATTTTTCTTGGTTTATGTTATTGTTGTAACAATTTTGGGCACAAATCTATAAATTGGAAATCTTCTCCTAAGAACAGAGACAATTATGAAGGTCACTCATGAATTAATTATCTCAGAAAGCCTTGTGAAGAGTTTAACATAAACTATAATAGTTTTGGCTCATTAAATGATGAAGTAGAATGTTATAAGTGAAACAAATTTAGACACATGGCCAAAGATTGCAAATTAAATATTTCTCGAAAGGAACCAAAGAAAGATTTCAACAGTCATGCAAAAGGACCATCAAGAATTTGGATAAGGAAGTAGGATAAACTAAATATTGAAGAATATTCCATTTACCTACAAGCCTGAAGTAGACGAAGTGATTGGTACATTGATAGTGCTTGCTTAAAACATATGATAGGTGATAAGAACATATTTATAACTCTGAAGAAAGAAAGATATGAATTAGTTGATTTCAACAATAATAACTCAACCAAAACTATAGGGAAAGGCATAGTCAAGCTTGGAAGTAAGGATGCCAAGGAAGAAAATGTCTTACTTGTTGAAAACATGAAGCATAATCTACTAAGTGTGAGTCAAATTTGTGATCAGGGACATAAACTTATATTTGACTCAGAGAAGTGTGAGATAAGGAAATAAGGATTGTGAAAATTGGTGGCTACTATGGTAAGGATTCCAAACAACATATACATCTTAAATGAGATTGGAAAGGAAATATGTTGCTTGGGAAAGGAAAATTAAATCTTTCTTTGGAACATAAGAATGGGGCACATGAACTTTGACGACCTGGTGAATATTAGAAAGAAATAAGTAGTAAGAGAAATGCCTAAAATTTCAAAATCAGCCAGTATTATGTGCAAGCATTGTCTACATGGAAAACAACAAGAATTGAATTTAGATCGAAGGAATACTCTACAACAAAGCCATTGGAAATTGTGCAAACTGATATATGTGGACCAATGAGAACAAAATGAAAAAATGATGAACAATACTTCATGCTACTTATCAATGATTATACAAGAATGACTGCAGTTTGTTTTCTCAAGAAGAAATCAAAGGCATTTGAAAATTTTAGAATATTCAAGGATATGGTTTAAA
>JASDQU010011444.1:261963-275742 GCA_032191745.1 Picea mariana | reverse complement strand
CACAAGGAACGCTCCTATGCACAGGGAAAGGACCGAGAATGACCCAGCAAAAGACGCAACAAGAGCAGTTCGCTCTCGCTCGGGCTTCATAAAAGAATGACAAACAAGGTGTTTGCTCCTCCTACCTGCCATATTATCCGTGAAATCAAGCATATCTGGAGTGTTGAATGCCGCGTGAGGGAGGATTAACTCCTCCAGCATGTGTCTGCTATGGCCGTCCATTGGCATTAAGGGTCGCTCGAGGGTGGCGGTCCTAAGCATTTAACATTCGCTTAGTGCTTGTCCAGATGGCCCTGCGGCGTCTCCGCGTGTCACCCCATCCGGGGCATATAGATATCAATGTTGATAACCTTTAATATAAACATTTTTATAGTAATATCTAGTTTTTGTACAATATTTATATAAATTAATAAAACTATGCTCAAAGAAAGAGTTTTCTTTGTATATTGTTATAAAATAATAATATTATCTCATTGGCTCCACATTATCCTACACATCATGAATATATTCAAAAAAAAATTTAGGTTCACATTATAAGTTTACATGATCTATCCTAACAAAAAACACACCCACTCAAGCTCATGGAGAAGTTGGCATTTCTTGGAGGCACTCAACCTTGACTTTTACCCTATGAAAAATATCAAATTTGGTTTGTTTTGGCACAAAGTACATTTTTATGCCTCATACTTACCACTTTTCTATCCTTGATCCTTTCATTCTCCCACCTTTGTGTAATTTGGTTATATGTACACCAACAAAGCATGTACCCCATTCTCTTATGAGAAGAAGGGGCTAAAGTCCCAGAGGTAGATTGTAGCTGGTCAATAATAAAGAAAGAAAATGGATAATGAGGACATTTAAAAAACATAGACCATAATTGAGATAGACCCCCTCATTAATGGCGATCACCCATAGTCCTAATGCGAATAAACATATTCATCAATTAAAAAATGACTTGAATATATCCTAGATGAAATAAAATGAAGTGTTATGCCTGAAACGCTTTTAAGGGGACTTGCAAATCAAATACAAATAAAGAAAAAGGAAAATAAGGGGTTTGGAATGCAAAAAGTGTTGAGGAAAGGGAAACAAGAACACCCTCTACAAAGGCACTCATGGAGGTGAGCCCATACATTTTCTTGCATGTTAATGACCCCATGCCCAAACGTAAACCCCATGACCACCTCACATTCATTATATATCTCCGATGGGGTCTCTCACTAAATATCTCTCTACTTGGGTACTCGTACTCCTAATAGGTTATTTTGATGATCCTCCCATACCTAAACTTTCCAAATTGCATAAATTATTGGTCTTGTATGATGTTTAAATGGGATACCCAATGAGAGTTGTTCATTTTGGATTTTTTTTTAATAGATGGATTGATTTGCATGATTCTAAGGACTATTGTCCCTTGTGATTTTCAGTTTTACTTGATTCCATGGTTTTGATTGACTTGGGTACACTTGACATGGTATTTGGAGGAATTCTTTGAGCTTTCACCTAGGACATTGTGCACTTTATATAGGATAAAACATGTGTGATGTAGAGCATTGGGTCACATAGTTCTTGACCTTCTTTAGATACATCCTCTCTCACCTCTTAGACCCTAGATGATGGATATATGAGCTTCTCATTTGACATATATGGTCACAATGGAAGTTGTTGGCATAGGGGCAGACCCATGGTTTAGCTCTAACAACGCACCAACAAGCCCTAACTATTGTTCCCTTCAACAACACCTGTGAAGCAAATGTAGTCTCCTGAAGTAGCAATAGGGGGGTTGCATGACACATGTGTCTACAACCAGAGGAAATGTAAAGTGGATCGAAGGCAACAACATGCAACAATCTAGTTACTCTTTATCTCTCTTAAACCTACTGTGCAATTTATATCTAAGATCTAACACAATGATGAAATAACTGTAGAACAAAAAGCAAGAGAACACAACATCAATCACATCGAACAATGAGATATACATGGTTCACCCTCTCCCTAGGGCTACGTCCACAGAACTGTGTTTCTTGATATATTATGTGAAACCATACAATTCTATATGCCCTCTTATCTTGCAAATCTCTCTCTCTTTCTCTCCCTCCCTTCCCTACACACCCAGCTGCAGGGTTGATCTTCACACCTAGCTAAAGATCTTACAATACAAAATGCTCTCACACACAACACTTCTCTCTCACACAATACATAATAGTATCAACAACAATGATCATCCACAATAACGACAATAACAACAATGAACAACAAAAACAACAAACAACCCATCCCAGGTCCTCTAGACATTGATTTATACATTACAATGACAACCATCTAGGTGTAAAAACCCTAGATACCAAAACCCTAGGTGTCTAAAACCCTAGGTCAACTTGACCCATACTTCCTAGGCTTCACAACTTATCTTTCCTTCTTTCACGTGAGGTGCTCCAAAGCACTCGTTGACATCTTCTTCTGCTTGCTGAGTTGTCCACAATCAATCTTCCTTGATGATATGCCATCCTCGATCTCCTCATTCAATGACTAGATCTACCCTTACTTCACTCCTTCTTTTATGCTTCTTTGACCACTTTGACCCAATCTCAGTCAATGTGCCTTCCACGTAGTTCGTACTTCGTCTTTTCTTTTCCTTTTTCTTCTCTTTCTTTCTTAATCCATACCCAAGGGCCAACGAAAACCAAATGGGCAGGAAACCAACACCTTGGACAACCTACCCCACACCTTATTCAACATTTGATGGATTTTGTTTATCTTGGTTATGATTGGACACTACTCATAGAGGTTATGCATGTTCATTCCATGTTGGACACTATCCTCCTCACCCTTGACATTAGACTCCTTGATGATGATGTCATGCACTAGGGTTTGCTTGATGATGATGGGGCTTTCTTTCCATTTGGGAACCATTTGATGGCTTGATTATATGGCATGAATCTTGATGAGGATACACACCCTCCACCTTTCTTGCATCACTTGATGATGATGTTGGAAAATTGATTGTCATTAACTTTAGACGAAGTCTAGAAGTCTCTAGAAGTAATGGGTATAATTAAAAAAGTATCTAAAGTGGTCCCCTTATGGTGTAGCTTAAAGTATGGCCCTCATGAGAAGACACTTTGAAGAAGTCTACAAGAAACCCATTGGTGTGCTCATGAGGCCTAAAGTTGACTGAAGAAAATGAGTTACAAGAAAATTACAAGTGAATGAAAAACCCTCATAAATGGATATTCCTCATCATGTCATTTCCATCGTTAGGTGGTACACCATGTGGTTCCTCATGATTGAGGATTTATGCCCTCTTGAAGTTGATACCCATGAAGAATGGTTGAGAATCCCCTAAATGGTTGCAACAAGACGTTACAAGTCATTCATTAAAGGGTAAAATGGTTATAACAAGAAAGTATAGATCAGACCTAAATTTAAGAAATAAGTCACTTGGAAAAGTAGAAATAAACCTCAAGAATCCTCTCACTTGCACACACACAAGTTCATTGAATATATTTCTCTCAAGTGATCTTTTTGTAGTGAATATGAGGAAGAAAGGTGTGTGGAAGTCTCAGAGTTGTAGAAATGAAGGTTTTATGAAAACCTTAATTTAGTTGACCCCCGTGGGTCAAGCTACAAGTGTCACGTAAGGCATCTCCATGTGTTGTATAATACTTGACCCACAAGGCCTCACCAGATGACTAGTCTCTATCTAGTGAGGCTGAGGAAAATTTATTGAAGATGCCATCTTATGTTTGTTGAAGTTGATATGCATCAAGTTGATCTATAGGTCTGAGATTATTCAAGTTTTATACATGATTAAAGGTATGCTTCTATGTGTATTTGATGCGTGTATCATGGATGGTTTAGTACATTTTTGAGGCATGTATTGAAGGATTATTGGTACATGGTTTCATATGTTTGAGGTTCATGTCTTAGGGATATTGATACATGCTTGAGACATATTATTGGTACTTGGTTTATGGTTGTTATGGTTCATTTTTAGAGAAAAATCATTGTGATATTGACATATGTATGAGGCACATATCTTGGTACTTGGTGGAGGCATATCATTGAGGCTAGTGTACATTCTTTTGGACTATCTTGTGCTACATGGTTTATGGCATGATTGAGATATATTATGAGTGATATTATATATAGTTGAGGTACATGTTTTGGAATATGGTATGTACTTTGGATACTTGATGTTGTGCATACATTGTTGATGTATAGTACATGTGAGTGGATCTGGTTGATGATGATAATGTATCAATATCAGTGATAGTGAAAATGAAAGATATGGTGACAGTGATAGTGACAGATACAATATCAGTGGTAGTGACAAATTAATTCTACATTTATATTTCAGGGAGGTAGGACGGGGCAAGGAAAGGGGGTTGTAGCCTCCTTCTGGTTGGAGCCGATGAAAATACGAGGTTGAAGCCTCCTTCCAGTTGTATCTATATAAATCAGGGAGTTGTAGCTTCCTTTAAGTTGAAGCCTATAAATAGGGGGTTGGAGCCTCCTTCCAGTTGGTGCTGGAGAATTTGGAAGTTGGTGTTTCCTATTAATTTAATCTTGATATATATAATAAAGCATTATGTGGTTTTCTCCCATTTGGGTTTCCATGAAAATTATGGTGTACTATGTATCTGTGTTTATTTTTTATGCAATGTTGATTGATAATTCTCATGATATATTGATTATATACCTATGATAAAGTTAATTATTATGTCCTAATTAAAAGTGGGCAAATGTTGCAGAATACTTATTCACGCCCCCTCTCAATATTACAATAGTTGGTATTAGAGTAGGCCCTTCAAAAAAAAATATAATCACGGGAAGGTAGATCATGGAGTGCACCAGGAATGGAACATCATTGTTTGATAGACAAAACTATGCCTTCTAGAGAAGAATAATGAAAATGGTTATAAAATAACAAGGTTTTGATGTCTGGAAAGAAGTAGTAAATGGATATATGGCACCTTCCACTCCCCCAAAAGATAAGGATGGAAAGAAACTTGAAGAGAACAATTTAAAGGCTACTAATTCTATTCTAGGTGGTCTTGTTAGATCAATATATGCCAAGGTTATGCAATGTGATTCTGCAAAGGATATTTGGGACAACCTTCAAAATGTTTACGAAGGAGATGCCAAATTCAAAGGGGCCAAGCTTCAAACTTATAGAGGCCAATTTGAACAATTGTAAATGACATAAGATGAATATATTTCAGCCTAATTTTTGCAATTTGATGAAATAGTGAATGCTATTAAGGTTTGGGATAAGAATTTAAAGAACTAGTCATTGTTCAAAAGGTACTAAGATCTCTTCCAATGAGATTTGATCCTAATATTTCCACCCTAAAATAAAGAGAATATATTTTCATGCTAAGCATGACCAAGTTACGTGGAATACTCACAGGTTGTGAAATGGGAACAAAATATGTGACTCCATCCAAAAAGGAAGGAACCATCAAAGCATCAAATAAGACAAGGAAGGATAAGAAAAAGTCAAATCCAAGTTGCAACTACAATGATGATTCACATGAATATGAAGAAATAACTAGCATCGTAAGGAAGTTGAAGAAAGGAACCAACAAGTACAAAGGTTTGCTTCCCTTAATACTATTTAATTTTGGTAAAATTGGTCATTTTGCTTCTAAATGTCCTTATGCTAAGAAGTCAGATAATGATGAAGAAGAATCTCCCAAGAAAGAAAAGAATTATAAAAAGGGAGACATGAGAAGAAAAAAAACAAAATTATTCAAGAAACGTCTCTACTCAAAGGAGGATAGTTCCTCATTAGATGAGGATAATGATAGCGACAATGATTCATAAAATGTACTCTTTATGGATTTTGAAAATGATGAAAAGGATTATATGAAGAAGAAGGTGAGGTAGAGATTGAAGAAAAACTAATCAATGCCTTAAGTGAACTAAACAAAGAGAGGAAGAAAAACAAATCAATCAAGGGATAATTTATCAAGCTAAAAGAGATTTCTGAAAATCCTAACCCTAAAGAAGATCAATAGATGATTATGAACCTAAAATATCAAGTCGAAGAAGCTAGAAGGATTGAAGAAATACTCAAAATCCAACTAGAAGAAAAAGAGAAAGAAAAGGAAAGATTGTAAACATAAATAGTTTCACTAAGGAAAAAACTTAAGAAAAGAGACATGCAAAATAAAAGCACCAAAATAAAGGTCATATCATGATAGTTCTAGGCTATAATACAATCAAACAGAGATGGGTTCTATCTCTATGACTATAGAATAGGAAGTATAACAAAATACTTATGCATACATCACCAAAGGATCCACCTAAAAGAAAGAATGCAAGATTTAAAATGAGAACACTTAGGAAATTGAAAGAACTCATGAAGAAAATTATAGAAGAACAATACCACCTAGAAGATTTAGAATTCAGAGTTAGCATCCAACCATGGAAAGAAATCAAGAAGAAAACTACAAAAGAACAACACCATTTAGAATATCACCAAGGTATCAAACTATTTTTCTTGGTTTATGTTTTTCTTGTAACAATTTTGGGCACAAATCTATAAATTGGAAATCTTCTCCTAAGATCAGAGACAATTATGAAGGTCACTCATGAATTAATCATCTCAGAAAGCCTTGTGAAGAGTTTAACATAAACTATAATAGTTTTGGCTCATTAAATGATGAAGTAGAATGTTATAAGTGAAACAAATTTAGACACATGCCCAAAGATTGCAAATTAAATATTTCTCGAAAGGAACCAAAGAAAGATTTCAACAGTCATGCAAAAGGACCATCAAGAATTTGGATAATGAAGAAGGATAAACTAAATATTGAAGAATCTTCCATTTACCTACAAGCCTGAAGTAGACGAAGTGATTGGTACATTGACAGTTCTTGCTTAAAACATATGATAGGTGATAATAATATATTTATAACTCCGAAGAAAGAAAGATATGAATTAGTTGATTTCAACAATAATAACTCAACCAAAATTATAGGGAAAGGCATAGTCAAGCTTGGAAGTAAAGATGCCAAGGAAGAAAATGTCGTACTTGTTGAAAAAATGAAGCATAATCTGTTAAGTGTGAGTAAAATGTGTGATCAGGGACATAAACTTATATTTGACTCAGAGAAGTGTGGGATAAGGAAATAAGGATTGTGAAAATTGGTGGCTACTATGGTAAGGATTCTAAACAACATATACATCTTAAATGAGATTGGAAAGGAAAGATGTTGCTTGGGAAAGGAAAATGAAATCTTTCTTTGGAACATAAGAATGGGGCACATGAACTTTGACAACCTGGTGAATATTAGAAAGAAATAAGTAGTAATAGAAATGCCTGAAATTTCAAAATCAGCCAGTATTATGTGCAAGCATTGTCTACATGGAAAACAACAAGAACTGAATTTAGATCGAAGGAATACTCTACAACAAATCCATTGGAAATTGTGCAAACTGATATATGTGGACCAATGAGAACAAAATGAAAAAATGATGAACAATACTTCATGCTACTTATCAATGATTATACAAGAATGACTGCAGTTTGTTTTCTCAAGAAGAAATCAAAGGCATTTGAAAATTTTAGAATATTCAAGGATATGGTTTAAAAAAAAAAGGATTTGAGAATTAAGTGTTTAAGATCAAACAATGGAGGTGAATTCATATCAAAATAATTCATGGAATTATGTGAATATCATGGAATAAAAAGGAAGTTCTCAACGTCTAGGACACCTCGGCAAAATGGAGTTGTTGAAAGGAAGAACAAAATTGAAACACAGATGGATAGAACCATGTTGAAGGATTCCAAGTTGAGTAATATCTTTTGGGTACAAGAAATTCACATAGTCGTTCATATCTTGAACAAAGGAATGATAAAAAATAATAGTGACAAAACTAGATATGAGTTATGGAAGGGAAGACCAACAAATGGAAAACATTTTAGAGCATTTGAAAGCAAGTGCTACATAAAAAGAGAAGATGGAAGAGTTGGAAAATTTGATTCTTGAGTTGATAAAGGCATATTGGCTGGATAATCAAGAAAAATCAAGGCATATAAGTGTTACAATATGAGACTCACCAAGATAGTGGAAAGCATAAATGTAAAAAATGATGAAGAAGATGTGAAGAAGATCAAATAAGAAAGAAAAAGTACTAATAAGGAAGTAGAAGAAAAATTAAAATAAGAAGAACTGAAAGAAGAAGAGGTAGAAGAACAAAAACAACAATAAGAAGAAGAGAAATAGTCAAAAGCAGAACAAGAGGAAAATGATCAACAATAATTTCATATGCCCTTCAGGACACTTAGAAGAATCATTCACTAGAATAGATTATTGCAGACAAAAATGTAGGAATAGAAACCATAGGAAGTAAAAGGTTATGTACAACGAAGTAGAGACACCTTGAATTAATATCCACAATTGAACCCAGTATTTATGAGGAAGCTAGTAATGATGAACATTGGGTCAATACCATGGACTAATAACTAAATCAAATAGAGAAGAATGTAACATGGGAACTGGTTCCAAGACTAAAAGACAAAAGTGCGATTGATATAAAATAAGTGTTCAGAAACAAACCAAATGAAGATGGACAAGTAACCAGAAACAAGGCAAGGTTAGTATGAAAAGGATATGCTCAAGTTGAAGGATTATATTTTGGAGAATCCTTTTCCCTTGTTTCCATAATGGAAGTAATCAAAATGATCTTGGCCTATGCATGTTCCAAGAAAATCAAAGTATATCATATGGATGTAAAATCATATTTTCTAAATGGTGAACTAAAAGAAGAAGTCTACATCAAACAACCAAAAGGGTTTCTACTATCAGAAAGAGAATATTACGTATGTAGATTGAAGAAAGATATTTATGGACTCAAGCAAACCGCTAAATCCCAATATTCAATATTGAACAAGTATTTGCAGCAACATGGATTTAAAAAAGGTTTAATGCATATAACAATCTCTATGTAAATCTTGATAGAAACTGCATAATTATCATTTAAGTATATGTGGATGACATTATATTTGGAAGTAATGATGGTAGTATCAGTAAGACGTTTTCCCAAGAAATGCATAATAAGTTTGAATCTCACTAATTGGTGAATTGACATTATTTTGGGGACTTCATATATCTCAGTGGGATGAAGGAATTTTCATTTCCCAAACTAAGTATATCAAAAAAATGTTGAATAAGTTTGGAATGGAAGATTGCAAACCAATAAGTACTCATATGGTGACCTATTGTAAGTTGAGAAAAGACGATGAATCTAAGGAAGCAAATAAGAGACTCTATAGATCGATGATTGGAATCCTACTCTATGTGACAACTTCAAGACCAAATGTAATTCAAGAAATTGGATAGGTTGCAATATCTCATGTATCACCAAAGAAAATTCACGTTCTAGCAATAAATAAGATCTTCACGTTAAAGGAAAAAAATAGTTTGGATTGTGGTATCCAAAAGGGAACGAGTTGGCTATGTTCACCTACATAGATACAGATTGGGCAGGAAGCATTGATGATCGAAGAAGTACTAGAAAAGCACTAGCGAAGAAACATTTTATTTGGGCAATTGTTTGGTATCTTGGTTAAGTAAGAAGTAGTCTTCAGTATCATTATCCACAACAAAAGAAGAATATATTGCAGTAGTAGCATGTTGTATTCATGTTAGTTGGATGAAGTAAAACTTGCAAGATATATAAGTGAAGTATCATGAGCCTATTTTGATATTGTGTGACAATACGAGTGCTATAAGTATTTGCAAAAACCCAATGATGCATTCCAAGACCAAAGGTATTCCGATCAAGTTTCACTTTCTGAGAGAATAGGTTATATAAAAGAATATCAAGTTAGAGTATATTGGGACAAAGGAAAATGTTGCAGACATATTCACTAAACCTCTCCTAAGAGAGACATTTGAGTATCTTCGACAAAAACTTGGAATAGTATCTGTTCCACAGTGATATACACAATTTTTTTCTAAGAATACAAAGGAAGAGAAATCATTTGTAAAAATAAGATTGTTGATATTATATCAATCAATAAAGGAACCTTAATATGAATGTTTTTTTATATATGTCAGTAGTTTACATCATCAAGAAGCACCAATGAAAAAAATGCACCAGAAGAGAGAAAGTTCAAAATCTTATTGTCAGAAGAAGGTATATTGTCAAGGGGCATTACCCTATTCCATTGATTTCAAAGGGATAAAGAACAAAATCATGCAAACATGGGGAGCATTGGTCGCAGGTGGAGCATGAGTGTTTCTATCAATGCCAAAGGGGGATATTGTTGGAAAATTGATTGTCATAAGTCTCTAGAAGTAATGGGTATAATTGAAGAAGTCTCTAAAGTGCCCCCCTTATGGTGTAGCTTTAAAAATGGCCCTCATGAGAAGACATTTTGAACAAGTATACAAGAAACCCATACGTGTGGTCATGATTCCCAAAGTTGACTGAAGAAAATGAGTTTGAAGAACACTGCAAGTACATGAAAAACCCTCATAAATGGATAGTCCTTATCATGTCCTTTCCAGTGGTAGGTGGTATACCATGTGGCTTCTCACAGTTGAGGATTTATGCCCACTTGAAGTTGAAACCCCAAAGAATGGTTGAGAAGCCCCTAAATGGTTGCAATAAGAAGTTACAAGTCATTAATTAAAGGTTAAAATGGTTATAAAAATAAAGTATAGGTCAAATTTACGTTTAAGGAAATAAGTCACTTGGAAAAGTATAAATACACATAAAGAATCCTCTCACTTGCACACACACAAGTTTAATGAATATCTATCTCTCAAGTGATATTTTTGTAGCGAATCTGAGGAAGCGAATTTGAGGAAGTAAAGTGTGTGTAAGTCTCAGAGTCGTAGAAGTGAAGGGTTTTTGAAAAACCTAATTTAGTTGACCCTCACGAGTCAGGCTACAGGTGTCCTGCGGGGAACCCTAGTGGGTTGTATGGCACTTGTCCCATGAGGCCCTGCCAGATGATTGGTTTCTGTCCAATGAGGATGAGGAAAATGTATTAACGATGCTATCTTATGTTTTCTGAATTTGATATGCACTAGGTTTGTAACATCCCCAACATCCAACTGGGCTATGCCACATAAAATGTTTCGAACTGTATGAAAATTAAATCATATACACACATAAACTCTTGTGAAACTTTATATATAAAACTTAAAACAGAAAAATACATTCTGTAAATGCACAAATTCATACAGAAGTAATAGTGAACATATACATGTAGCATAGACATGAAATACCCATAAATATAATGACAGGTATAAACCAGTTACCACACATAGGAAAAACCCATAAAAATAAACACTTATTTAATAATGCAGCATATAAATTAACACACAATTGACAGTTATCTTGGTAATAATATCAACAACTGCGTGTAGACCTTCCACGACCTCCTAGCCTTAGACCACATTGATCATCACTCTCAGCAGTGGGTCACCCCTGAGCTGGGACTAAAATTCACCTGGGTAAATGGATTTCTAACCAGGATGACGTATCTCAGACAACAGGAAAGACTCCGTCATAGGTGCCAACTCAAACTAACAAACTATAGTCCCTCATTCCCCACATGCCTGTCCCACCCCAGTAAGTGTTCCCCTTCTCTTTCAATAGTCCCTCGACTTCCCCACTTCCCTTCCAGGGCTTCAACAATAGGTTGGACAGGAAGTCTCAGATCCCTATAGCTGTAGTTTAGCACCTTCGGGAATAAATTCCTATAAATTCTCTTACCTAGAGAGAAATTGCTCACGGGCCTGACAACCTGCCTCTTCAATCCATCTCCCAAGATAAGCGATATAGATATAGGTATGGGTACATATATGGGTACAGGTATGGATACAGGTACAGGAAGGTATAGAGGATAGCTGAATGAGTGAGTGAATGATCATGGAATGATTGAATGGATGGGAAATGAACTAAGTTCAAACTATATGTATGCATGTTCCCAACTTGAAACTTGTCATGTTGGGAGCTACTTTGGCCCACTTCTCCCCATCCTTAGAACTTAGGATAAAATAATTATCCATACTTTATACTTTAAGGGATATTAATATAATATTCCTTTTTGGCTTAAGCTCCCTAACTTAGCCCTTTTCCTCAACTTTTAACTCCCCCTTTCCCTAACTAGTGGAGTTTAGTCTCCCATACTCTTTTATCATGGTCAATCTACATGCAATGATGTATTTTCTATTAATGATAAGACATATATAGAAATAGGCTCACTGGCCTTAAAGTTGTGTGCACTTAAGCTTGTGTTGTGTGGTATCCTAGAATGTGCACACTTCATCATTTTAGTGTGCAGTACATGTGCGCACTATACCATGGAAGGTGCATATAGAAATGATATCAAACATCTCACTAGCTTAGATAAATTTTCATTTTCATTTACAATTGGGTTTAAACTAGGGGTATCACAATTCCCTCCCCTTATTTATGCACTATCCTCAGTGTATTATGTACACATATCAGCAAGATTTCCTAAATATTAAAAAAGATGCAGTTATTCTGTCTGCATTGCATCCTCATGATCCCAAGTAGCGTCCTTGGGACCGTACCAGGTTTGTTGGACCTTTACAAGCCCTATGGATCGATTCTAGAGCTATTTGATTTTCCGGTCCATAATGCCCACTGGATGTACTTGGAAAGCGCCTTCTTGCTCCACTTAAATCACATTCCAATCAATAACATGATTAACATCAGGTATATATTTCTTAAGCAATGATACATGAAATACATTATGAATGGTCATTGATGTGGGAAAGGAAAGCATGTATGATACATGCCCAATCCTCTCTAGGATTTCAAACGTCCCACAATAACGAGCTGCCAACTTTAAACAATTACCCAACTTCAAGGAACTTTTGTTGGCCTTCACTTTCAATAATACATGGTCCCCCACTTTAAATTCCCCGTGATTTCTTCCCTTGTCAGCATATATTTTCTTCCTTTCTTGAGAATCCTTTAAATTTTGTTTTATTTTCAACATATTCTCCTCCATTTCCTTGAGTAAATATGGCCCAACCACTACTCTATCTGTTGGGTTATCCCAACTTACTAGTGTGTTGCACCTTCTACCATAAAGTGCCTCAAATGGTCTCATCTTTAGAGATGTTTGGTACCCATTATTATAAGAAAACTCTACTAAGTGTAGGTATTCTTCCCATTTTGATGGTTTATCCATCACATACATCCTCAACATATCCTCAATCACTTGATTCACCCTCTTTGATTTTCCATTTGACTTTGGATGATAAGTTGTGCTAAAATTCAAATTTGTTCCAAATCCATTAAATAATCCCTTCCAAACATTTGAGGTAAATTTTGGATCTCTGTCAAACACAATTGTCTTGGGTATACCATGTAATCGAGCAATTTATCTCATATAAACATCAACGATGTTGGCTGTAATATCCCTAGGCCAAACCCAATTGTAAATGTAAATACAAATGTATGTAAGTTGGTGAGTTGTTTGGTATCATTTTTGTATGCACCTTTCATGGTATAGTACGTGCATGTAATGTGTAGTAAAATGATGAAGTATGCACATTCTAGGATACCATGTGCAACAACTTAAGTGCGCACGATTTTGAGGCCAAGCATCCTTTGTGTATATTCTATGTTTCATAGGTTGATGAGCCAATTTTGTGATGATTAGGCCAGAGAGCCTAGATGTTAAAGGCCAATTAACCTATTTTTGTATAGGTCTCATCATTAATATGAAAACACAATTGTCTTGGGTATACCATGTAATCGAGCAATTTATCTCAT
>JASDQU010011444.1:249313-261913 GCA_032191745.1 Picea mariana | reverse complement strand
GAACGAGTTGGCTATGTTCACCTACGTAGATACAGATTGGACAGGAAGCATTGATGATCGAAGAAGTACTAGAAAAGCACTAGCGAAGAAACATTTTATTTGGGCAATTGTTTGGTATCTTGGTTAAGTAAGAAGTAGTCTTCAGTATCATTATCCACCACAAAAGAAGAATATATTGCAGTAGTAGCATGCTATATTCATGTTAGTTGGATGAAGTAAAACTTGCAATATATATAAGTGAAGTATGATGAGCCTATTTTGATATTATGTGACAATACGAGTGTTATAAGTATTTGCAAAAACCCAATGATGCATTCCAAGACCAAAAATATTCCGATCAAGTTTCACTTTCTGCGAGAATAGGTTATATAAAATAATATTAAGTTAGAGTATATTGGGACAAAGGAAAATATTGCAGACATATTCACTAAACCTCTCCTAAGAGAGACATTTGAGTATCTTCAACAAAAACTTGGAATAGTATCTGCTCCACAGTGATATACACAATTTTTTTCTAAGAATACAAAGGAAGAGAAATCATTTGTGAAAATAAGATTGTTGATATTATATCAATCAATAAAGGAACCTTAATATGAATGTTTTTTATATATGTCAGTAGTTTACATCATCAAGAAGCACCAATGAAAAAAATGCACCAGAAGAGAGAAAGTTCAAAATCTTACTGTCAAAAGAAGGTATATTGTCAAGGGGAATTACCCTTTTCCATTGATTTCAAAGGGGATAAAGAACAAAATCATGCAAACATGGGGAGCATTGGTCGCAGGCGGAGCATGAGTGTTTCCATCAATGCCAAAGGGGGATATTGTTGGAAAATTGATTGTCATAAGTCTCTAGAAGTGATGGGTATAATTGACGAAGTCTCCAAAGTGCCCCCCTTATGGTGTAGCTTTAAAAATGGCCCTCACGAGAAGACACTTTGAACAAGTATACAATAAACCCATAGGTGTGGTCATGATTCCCAAAGTTGACTAAAGAAAATGAGTTTGAGGAACACTACAAGTACATGAAAAACCCTCATAAATGGATAGTCCTTATCATGTCCTTTCCAGTGGTAGGTGGTATACCATGTGGCTTCTCACAGTTGAGGATTTATGCCCACTTGAAGTTGAAACCCCAAAGAATGGTTGAGAAGACCCTAAATGGTTGCAATAAGAAGTTACAAGTCATTAATTAAAGATTAAAATGGTTATAACAATAAAGTATAGGTCAACTTTACATTTAAGGAAATAAGTCACTTGGAAAAGTATAAATACACATAAAGAATTCTCTCACTTGCACACACACAAGTTTAATGAATATCTATCTGTCAAGTGATATTTTTGTAGCGAATCTGAGGAAGGTAATTTGAGGAAGTAAAGTGTGTGTAAGTCTCAGAGTCGTAGAAGTGAAGGGTTTTTGAAAAACCTAATTTAGTTTACCCTTGCGAGTCAAGCTACAGGTGTCTTGTGGGGAACCCTAGTGGGTTGTATGGCACTTGTCCCGTGAGGCCCCACCAGATGATTGGTTTCTGTCCAATGAGGATGAGGAAAATGTATTGAAGATGCTATCTTATGTTTTCTGAATTTGATATGCACTAGGTTTGTAACATCCCCAACATCCAACTGGGCTATACCACGTAAAATGTTTCAAACTATATGAAAATTAAATCATATACACGCAGAAACTCTTGTGAAACTTTATATATAAAACTTAAAACAGAAAAATACATTCTATAAATGCACAAATTCATACAGAAGTAATAGTGAACATATACATGTAGCATGGACATGAAATACCCATAAATATAATGACAGGTATAAACCAGTTACCACACATAGGAAAAACCCATAAAAATAAACACCCATTTAATAATGCAGCATATAAATTAACACACAATTGACAATTATCTTGGTAATAATATCAACAATTGTGTGTAGACCTTCCACGAACCTCCTAACCTTAGACCACATTGATCATCACTCTCAGCAATGGGTCACCCCTGAGCTGGGACTAAACTTCACCTGGGTAAATGGATTCCTAACCAGGATGACGTATCTCAGACAACAGGAAAGACTCCGTCATAGGTGCCAACTCAAACTAACAAACTATAGTCCCTCATTCCCCACATGCCTGTCCCACCCCAGTAAGTGTTCCCCTTCTTTGTTCAACAGTCCCTCGAATTCCCCACTTCCCTTCCAGGGCTTCAACAACAGGTTGGACAGGAAGTCTCAGATCCCTATAGCTGTAGTTTAGCATCTTGGGGAATAAATTCCTATAAATTCTCTTACCTAGAGAGAAATTGCTCACGGGCCTGACAACCTGCCTCTTCCATATCCCAAGCTAACCGATACAGATATAGGTATGGGTACATATACAGGTACAGGTATGGATACAGGTACATGAAGGTATGGAGGATATCTGAATGAGTGAGTGAATGATCATGGAATGATTGAATGGATGGGAAATGAACTAAGTTCAAACTATATGTATGCATGTTCCCAACTTGGAACTTGTCATGTTGGGAGATACTTTGGCCCACTTATCCCCATCCTTAGAACTTAGGATAAAATAATTATCCATACTTTATACTTTAAGGAATATTAATATAATATTCCTTTTTGGCTTAAGCTCCCTAACTTAGCCCTTTTCCTCAACTTTTAACCCCCCCTTTCCCTAACTAGTGGAGTTTAGTCCCCCATACTCTTTTATCATGGTCAGCCTACATGCAATGATGTATCTTATATTAATGATAAGACATATACAAAAATAGGCTCATTGGCCTTAAAGTTGTGTGCACTTAAGCTTGTTGTGCGTGGTATCCTGGAATGTGCACACTTCATCATTTTAGTGTGCAGTAGATGTGCGCACTATACCATGGAAGGTGCATATAGAAATGATATCAAACATCTCACCAGCTTAGATAAATTTTCATTTACATTTACAATTGGGTTTAAACTAGGGGTATCACAATTCCCTCCCCTTATTTATGCACTATCCTCAGTGTATTATGTACACATATCAGCAAGATTTCCTAAATATTAAAAAAGATGCAGGTATTATGCCTGCATTGCATCCTCATGCTCCCAAGTAGCGTCCTTAGGACCGTACCAGGTTTTTTGGACCTTTACAAGCTCTATGGATCGATTCCAGAGCTGTTTGATTTTCCGGTCCATAATGTCCACCGAATGTACTTGGAAAGCTCCTTCTTGCTCCACTTGAATCACATTCCAATCAATAACATGATTAACATCAGGTATATATTTCTTAAGCAATGATACATGAAATACATTATGAATTGTCATTGATGTGGGAAAGGCAAGCATGTATGATACAGGCCCAATCCTCTCTAGAATTTCAAACGTCCCACAATAATGAGCTGCCAACTTTAAACAATTACCCAACTTCAAGGAACTTTTGTTGGCCTTCACTTTCAAGAATACATGGTCCCCCACTTTAAATTCCCTGTGATTTCTTCCCTTGTCAGCATATATTTTCTTTCTTTCTTGAGAATCCTTTAAAAAAAAAATTATTTTCAACATTTTCTCCTCCATTTCCCTGAGTAAATATGGCCCAACCACTAGTCTATCTGTTGGGTTATCCCAACTTACTGGTGTGTTGCACCTTCTACCATAAAGTGCCTCAAATGGTCTCATCTTTAGAGATGTTTGGTACCCATTATTATAAGAAAACTCTACTAAGTGTAGGTATTCTTCCCATTTTGATGGTTTATCCATCACATACATCCTCAACATATCCTCAATCACTTGATTCACCCTCTTTGTTTTTCCATTTGACTTTGGATGATAAGTTGTTCTAAAATTCAAATTTGTTCCAAATCCATTAAATAATCCCTTCCAAACATTTGAGGTAAATTTTGGATCTCTGTCAGACACAATTGTCTTGGGTATACCATGTAATCGAGCAATTTATCTCATATAAACATCAACGATGTTGGTTGTAATATCCCTAGGCCGAACCCAATTTTACATGTAAATACAAATGTACGTAAGTTGGTGAGTTGTTTGGTATCATTTTTGTATGCACCTTTCATGGTATAGTACATGCATGTAATGCGTAGTAATATGATGAAGTATGCACATTCTAGGATACCATGCGCAACAACTTAAGTGCATGCGATTTTGAGGCCAAGGAGCCTTTGTGTATATGCTATGTTTCATAGGCTGATGAGCCAATTTTGTGATGATTAGGCCGAAGAGCCTAGATGTTAAAGGCCAATTAGCTTATTTTTGTATATGTCTCATCATTAATATAAAATACATCACTACACACAGACCGACCACAGTAAAAGAGTATGGGGGACTAAATTCCACTAGTTAGGGAAGGGGGGGGGGTAAAAGTTAAGGAAAAGGGATAAACTAGGGAGATTAAGCCAAAAAGGAATATTATATTAATATTCATTAAATCATAAAGTAAGGAAAAATATTTTATCCTAAGTTCTAAGGATGGGGACAAGTGGGGCAAAGTAGCTCCCAACATGATAAGTGTCAAGTTGGGAACATGCATACATATAGTCTAGACTTGGTTCATTTTTGGTTTTCTTCCATCATGGAGTCATCCATTCAATATTTCAATGAGAATTCACTCACTGAGTCAGTTGTCCTCCGTACCTTACTATCACTGTACCTGAATTTGTATCTATACCCATACTTGTTTGTGTACCTGGTTAGCTTGGGAGATGGACTGAAGAAGCGGGTTTTCAAGCCCATAGGATATTTAAGAGGCGGGTTTTCAGGCCCATAAGCAATCTCTCAAGGTGAGAGAATTGTTAGGAATTGATTTCTGAAGGTGATAAACTGCAACTACAGAGCTCTGATACTTCCTTTTTGGTCTATTGTTGAAGCCTGGAAAGGAAGTGGGGCAGCCGAAGGACTGTTGAGCAGAGAAGGAGAAAACTTCTTGGGGTGGGACATGCATGTCGGGAATGAGGGACTGTAGGTTGTTAGTTTGAGTTGGCACAATGTGACAGAGTCTTTCCTATTGTCTATGATCCATTAGCCTGGTTAGGAATCCCTTTACCCGGGTGGAGTTTAGTCCCATATCGGGGGTGACCCACTGCTGAGATTTATGAGTAGTGTGTTCTAAGGATGGGAGGTTCATGGAAGGTGTTGTCATCGTAACATTTTTTCAGACAAGATCTAGGTCTGGGGAAGTTAGCAAAAGCTACATCGTCGTGGGAGCTTGATAGTTTGGAAAATTGATAATTTAGAGAACTGGTACATGCTTGGCGATGTAAAGACAAGTATAACAGAGGCACAAAAATGTAAAGATATATAGATCGTTGATTATAAAACGATCCAAATCAATGGCAAGAGATTGTATCAGGTTGCAAACTTGCACGAGACTTAACTATATAGAGGAGGACTGGGGAAAACATTGTGGTTTTCAATATGGGCATGCGTCGCCTCTAGAGGTACGTCAGGGGGAAAGGCGGGTTGCTTGAAACCACTTTTGCCAGAACCTCGTTATCACATGCTCCTATACGTCAAATCAAACATTCATGGGGTGCTGGTGGTGGTTGGTCGAAATCACTTTATATCACTCATTTAGTACTTCACAACCATATAATGTTAGGTGAATGCCGCCATTTAACGAACTCAAACACTGATCATTTGAAATGGATTGGCCAAGCATGGTAAATCAACGCACCTGTTAGCAAATCTGTCAGTGTTTCATGATTGGAACTCTATAATTACCCAAGATACATGGACCAAGTTATGTCTAGTGAAATAGGTTATTCAAGTAATGTGGCAAGTTTAGCTACGAGCAGTAAAGAACGAGCAATTGCACGTATATTGGCGACAAAGTTCCATACAGAACCTACTATAGATTCAGGATTGGAAGTCAGGCTTAATCCCATTATGAAGGATTTGGTCATCAATAGATGAGCTATAAAAAAGAAATGGACCAAAAGACAGAAGAAAGAGGTCATAGTCGAAATGACTGAAAGTGTTGGAGAGAATCAACTAGTCTGGTTGGATACTCTAAAGGATGATATCACTAAGTTAAAATAAATTCTCAAGTAAAGATAAGTACCTCCCAACAAGTTTTGGACAGTTGGCATCTAAATATGATAAACTTGTTTCTAACGGTCCCTCTATAGAAGGGTAACTATTATTACAATTCATTTCTCGTTTGTAAATGACCTCTAATCCTAGATGGATGAGAATTCTGAATGTTTTGTATTCCACAAAGAAATCTTCTCTATATATATATTATCTAAGAGAATAAGAAAGAGAGGGGGGAGCCTGCCTTATGTGTAGGAAGACCTTTGTAAATTTTGGGGTTATTATGAATACATAAATGCAGGGGCAGAATTTAGATTGTTTATGAAATGATTCTAACTGGCAGTGATATGAGTCTTGTCTCTTTTCATAGTATGTGTTTCATGTGAGCTTAAATTTCATTCACACTTCTTCTTGTCTAAATTGAAGGATTAAAGGTCCGGAATTCATCATTTGATGCTCTCGGCTTAATAATTTAGATCATTTTTATCTCTTTCCAAACTATGTCCGATTTCATTTTTGTAATGCTCCGATGTAGTTATGTGTCTAAACTCAGACTCACTATCTTATTTAGCCTTTCTCCTTGAAATAGTCCTCAGGTTTGACAATGTATTATTTATTTCTGACTCCATATCCCAAAGTGTTCCCAAACAAACCGAAACTAGCCATTGATTCCCATATATATACCCAGTGACATGAGAGATCCCTCTTTGAGTTGAGCAGGCTAGTGCCTCAGCTCTAATGTTGGTTGAAATAGTTACCTCTATTGTTTGTCTATTCATCCCAACAAAATTTACAGAGTGCTAACATTCTAGTGTTTTTGCCGGGGACGGAATTGATAATTTTTTCCCTGGGAAGAATGACATGGTTGAGTTCTAAGCTCTGAGAGCAAAAAACCCTTAGGCACATATTGGCTGTATTCCTTATTTGGCGACTCCACACCTCAAAAATCAGTTCGAAGGTGATTCCACTGGCAGAAGAATCCAAAAATTTGAATTTTCTATGGCGATTCCACTCTCATGAAGAATCCGTCTTCCAAAACATTATTGGTGACTCCACTCAATTTTCAAACATAATTCAAAGATCACATAGAGAAATGAAATCCCTTGACAAGGACACGAAAAGAAATTATGGAAGAAAACAGGTACTTAAAATTGAAATTTTTCCAGGACATTGATTTGTTTGTTATAAGTTGCCTCTTCTTTCTCCTTGAACATGCCAAACAAATTTTTATTTATCTGTTGCATTCTAATGATGATCAAGAAAAAATTGCAATCATTCATCCTCCTCTTAAAATTGCACATGCATACCCCCACCGTATTGATGATATCGATAAGAGTTTTACAACTGGGCCATGTGATGACCACGATCAAGTTGGTAAACCCCATAAATCCAAGGCTGATGCCTCTTCCCCTGTTTCTATGTCATCCAAAGCCCAACTTAGATACATACCCTTGAGGTTACCCCAAGTCCTCTACGATTTCCCTCCAAATCATCATGAGTATCTACCTGTGTTTGATGGAGAAACTAATGTCATATCAACTGAAAAGCACATTCAAGGGTTTAAGCATTTCATATATTTATTCGAGATTGACCATGATGATGTTTGCATGAGAGCCTTCTCTCAATCCTTGAAATGGAACACCAAAGATTGGTTTAGACACTTCCGACCAGATACAATTAGCTCATGGGAGGAATTGAAGAACATTTTCTTGAAGTTTTGGGGCAAGAAGAAATATTTGAAGCTACAACTTGCAGAGTTGTATGCCTTGAAATGGAAGAACGATGAAGTTATCTCTATGTTCAGTAGAAGGTTTTCAAGTATTTATAACAAATTTCTTGAAGAAATTCAACCCACTGAAGCAGCTGCCATGTTCCATTATACGACAACTCTTCATATAGATTTGTCTTTCCTCCTAATGGAAAGGAGACCCAAGTACTTACAACAAATGTTTGATGATGCCCAGGATATTCAGCACAACATCCAAACATGTAAACAAATCCAAAATGATGAGTTAAATGCTAAAGAAAATAAAAGTGAATATGAACAGGAAATAGTCGATTGGAATCTTAAGCGTAGAATGGATAATATCATAAACCCTCTTGAAATCTCAAATGCTATTGATCGTGTTAAAAATAACACTACATTTGTTAAAATAAAAGGCATTTCTCTAGCCTTTGAGCCACCTCATGATAAGCAGGAAGCTAGTCATTTTGTAGACAGTCAGGAGGATCAGTTTAAAAATCAGTTTGTTGAAGAACAAATAAATTTTCTAGTTCTGTTCTTATTGGACGACGTTGCATATGATGTTGATCTTCCTATATATGGAAAACACAAAGATTATCATGATATTGAAGGCTCTCTTCTTTAGCAGTACTGTGGGGACCAGGACATCAAGTCAATGGAAGAAATCTCTCTACCTCTATGCTTCACTACTTTCAAATTGTTGAAAGAAAATTCGCAGATTATTGTTGAGGTAAGCGAATTTGTGCCAATGAAAAGTCACACCGAACCAACAAAACATATTGACGAGACATTGGAACACTCTTATCAAACACTTTATAACCATGTTCTTTGTTATGAAGAAAACTTTGTAGATTCATAAATTTAGTCGTTGGTCCAAGAAAAGGATGAAGGTGAGTGTATCCAAAATCCCAAAAGATGGAAAAATGTACCTATGATAATACTGAGAAGAATGAAGAAGGTTATGAGTCAGGTGACAAAACCTTGCCATTATGCTTTTCATCATTCGAAATATTGAAACAAAATGGTGTTTCAAATCATAAAAAATCCAATCATGAAGTCGAAAGCGATGAAAGCATCAGGCTTACAGGTGAAAAATCTCTCCCCTTATGTTTCTCTTCCTTTGAATGGTTAAGAGAAAATTATGAAATTTCGGAAAGGATAGGGACTTATGACTATATGCAGAGTAGCATTTTTTCACACGAAAGGGTCGTCATCAGTAAATAAGATTGATTACACTCACATGCATTTCACGATCATCTCTTGTAAGGGTATTTCAATCCAGAATTTCAATCAGAGCTTAATCATCAGATTAAGGAAGAAGAAGATCAAGAAATTTTTATCAAGAGTCTTTTCCTTTGTCCTAGAACTAATGCATATGTTCAACAATATTGCCCACAAAACAAGGTATTTCAAGGTTGCCTATCTTCCCTTGAAAATGACGTAATGACCCTATTTCTAAACAACCTAGATATGGATGGAGATTTTGAAGTTTCTCCCATGAAAACTTCGAACAATGAGCCAACCCTTGTGGAATAATCTTGTTTTTCTATCTTGAGTCCTGAAAAGAAACCGTTCTCTCATGTGATTCATGATCTTGAGACTCATTATAAGAGAAAGTTTTACGATCTGAATCTACCAATAACGGTGGATTTCAATGAATCAATGTCTGTACCAGATATGAATATTCTCACACTAGATGATGCTTTCCAGCCTTGGTTGCTTTATGATTCAGAAAATATTTTCTATCGAACTTCTCAACAACTCTGTTAGTTTTTTAGAAGTCGACAAGTTGAATCACCTAAAAAAAAAATGAAGTGGAAGGAGTGATAGACGACAATTGTTTTACGCATATTCTGAAAGATACATTCACAATCCTATTAAAAGAAACAAATAGTCCAATTGTTTTTACTTTTTTGAAAATCATGGATGAATTTTTAAATGAAATATCAGTCAACAGTATTTGGAGCAAGTTTGTGCAAGATAAACGGACAGTGGATAAAATGCTCACATGGTTGCATTGGCATTTTGATTTCACTTGATTAATGGCTCATTTCAGTAGTTAGAGTAGATAGGAGTGTACGAATAAGTTTGTTAAACAAGCACTTTCAATTTTTGTTTCCAGTATTGTGTACAGTCAGTTTTCAGTGGTATATCCAGTGTTCAGTTGAGAATGGCGTGCAGAGTTTGGACTGCAGCAGACACTAGTGAGAAGGTAGGAATGGGGCCCACGCACATGTTTGGGATCATCCCAAGGGATCGAGCACTGGGTCTACAGGTTCTTTTCTACCTCAAAGGGAGGATAACATCCCCAATTGGAGCCTATGTTGTCACCGTAACATTTTTTCAGACAAGATCTAGGTCTCGGGAAGTTAGCAAAAGCTACATCATTGTGGGAGCTTGATAGTTTGGAAAATTGATAATTTAGAGAACCAAGACATGCCTGGAGGTGTAAATCCAAGTATAGCGGATGCACAAAAAGGTAAATCTCTATATACCGTTGATTATAAAATGACCCAGATCAACGACTGGAGCCCGTATCGGGTTGCAAACTTGCATGGGACTTAACTATATAGAGGCAAACCAGGGAAACCATTGTGTTTTTCAATATGGATGCACGTCGGCTCCAGAGGTAAGTCGGGGAGAAAGGTGGGTTGCCTGAAACCACTTTTTCCAGAACCCTGATATCACGTGTTTCTATACATCAAATCAAACACTCGTGGGGTGTCGGTGGCGGCTGGTCGAAATCACTCTATCTCACTCGTTCGGTACTTCACAACCATATAATGTTTGGTGAACACCACCATTTAACGAACTCGAATGCTAATCATTTGAAATGGATTGGCCAATCATGGTAAATCAACGTACATGTAAGTGAATCTATCATCATTTCATGATTGGAACTCTATAATTACCCAACATACATGGACCAAGCTACATCCAGTGAAACTGATTATTCAGGTAAGGTGGCAAGTTTACCTACGAGCAGTAAAGAACGGGAAATTACACATATATTGGCGACAAAGTTCCATACACAACCTGCTATAAATTCTGTATTGGAATTTAGGCTTAATCCCATTATGAAGGATCTCATGATCAACAGGCGAGCTGTAAAAAAGAAACAGACCAAAAGACAGAAGAAAGAGGTCATAGTCGAAACGGATGAAAGTGTTGGAGAGAATCAACTGGTCTGGTTGGATACTCTAAAGGATGAGATCGCTAAGTTAAAATAAATTCTGAAGTAAAAATAAGTACCTCCCAGCAAGTTTTGGACAATTCGCATCTAAATATGATAAACCTGTTTCTAATGGTCCCTCTAAAGAAGTGTAACGATTATTACAAATCATTTCTCATTTGCAACTGACCTCTAATCCTATAACGACAAGAAGTCTAAATGTTTTGTCTTCCATGAAGAAATCTTCTCTCTATATATATTATCTAAGAGAATAAGAAGGAGCAGGTGGATCCTGCCCTATGTGCAGGAAGACCTTTGTAAATTTTGGGGTTATTATGAATATATAAATGCAAGGGAAGATTTTAGATTGTTTATGAAAAGATTATAACTAGCAGTGATATGAGTCTTGTCTCTTTTCATATTATGTGTTTCCTGTGAGCTTATATTTCATTCACACTTCTCCTTGTCTAAATTGAAGGATTAAAGGTCCAGAATTCATCATTTGATTCTCTCAGCTTAACAATTTATATCACGTTTATCTCTTTCCGAACTATGTTCGATTTCATTTATGTAATGCTCCGATGTAGTTATGTGTTTCTTTTTCTTCCGACGCCATGCAAAATTTTTAATATAAACTTGGACTCACTATTTGATTTAGCTTTTCTCCTCTAAATAGTCCTTAGGTCTAACAATGTATTATTTATTTTTGACTCCATAGCCCAAAGTGTTCCTCTTCTTCCTTGCTAGAAATTTTATAAACACCCCCAAACAAACCGAAACTAGCCATTGATTCCCATATATATACCCAATGGCATGAGAGAGCCCTTTTTGAGTTGAACAGGCTAGTGCCTTAGCTCTAAAGTTGGTTGAAACAGTTACCTCTGTTGTTTGTCTATTCAGCTCGACAAAATTTATAGAGTGCTAATAGAAGGTTTGCCCGTAGTTGGTGACATTCTTACCAAGATAAGTTTCAATTGTGTGATAAATTACATGCTGCATTATTATTTATGTGTTTATTTTTGTGGGTTTATCCTATGTGTAGTTTATAACTGTGTTTATATTTATGGTATTTCCTGTATATGTTGCATGTATATGATTATTTTTATTTCAATATGAGTCCTTGCATTTAAAAAATGTATTTGGCCATTCACATTGATATTATTGATGTTTTCCTTGTTCTGGAGGTTTTCAACAATGAATGTATTGAGTTCTTTGGCTTGGTTGGTGGCCATTTGGAAAAATAGGTAGGAAAATGGTATGGGGGAATGCAGGGTGTCGGGAGGGGTGGGTGGGACCATTGACAATAAGGGTTTCAAATGATAGGCACCACTGGGATCAGGGAAAAAAGGGGAATCCAATGGGACAGGGGCCAAATAATGATGTCGAAAAAGGGGTCGAGTCTAGTAAACAAATTGTGTTAAAATTGATAGGTGTCACTGGAATCGGGGTGAAGAGAGGAACCCAATGGGATAGGTCCCAAATAAGTGTGTTGGTATTGTTGAAATTCCCAAATTCTTATGAGGAAGAAATGTGTAGTAATTTGAAAACTTGAATGTAGGAGGTAATGTTGCACGGTAGTAAATATTGTATACTCTATTTTTGTTTTCATCCCAAGGGTCAAGGTATTCAAGGTTTCTACAGACAATGGTTTTCCCTAT
>JASDQU010011444.1:230440-249293 GCA_032191745.1 Picea mariana | reverse complement strand
ATTAAGCCAAAAAGGAATATTATATTAATATTCATTAAATCATAAAGTAAGGAAAAATATTTTATCCTAAGTTCTAAGGATGGGGACAAGTGGGGCAAAGTAGCTCCCAACATGATAAGTGTCAAGTTGGGAACATGCATACATATAGTCTGGACTTGGTTCATTTTTGGTTTTCTTCCATCATGGAGTCATCCATTCAATATTTCAATGAGCATTCACTCACTGAGTCAGTTGTCCTCCGTACGTTACTATCACTGTACCTGAATTTGTATTTGTACCCATACTTGTTTGTGTACCTGGTTAGCTTGGGAGATGGACTAAAGAAGCGGGTTTTTAGGCCCGTAGGATATTTAAGAGGCGGGTTTTCAGGCCCATAACCAATCTCTCAAGGTGAGATAATTGTTAAGAATTGATTTCTGAAGGTGCTAAACTGCAACTACAGGGCTTTGTTACTTCCTTTCTGGTCTATTGCTGAAGCCTGGAAAGGAAGTGGGGTAGCCGAAGGACTGTTGAGAAGAGAAGGGGAAAAATTCCTGGGGTGGAACATGCATGTCGGGAATGAGGAACTGTAGGTTGTTAGTTTGAGTTGGCACCATGTGACAGAGTCTTTCCTATTGTCTATGATCCATTAGCCTGGTTAGGAATCCCTTTACCCGGGTGGAGTTTAGCCCCATCTCGGGGGTGACCCACTGCTGAGATTTATGAGTAGTGTGGTCTAAGGATGGGAGGCCATGGAAGGTGTTGTCATTGTAACATTTTTTTAGACAAGATCTAGGTCTGGGGAAGTTAGCAAAAGCTACATCATCGTGGGAGATTGATAGTTTGGAAAATTGATAATTTAGAGAATCAGTACATGCTTGGTGGTGTAAAGACAAGTATAGCAGAGGCACAAAAAGGTAAAGATCTATTGACCGTTGATTATAAAACGATCTAAATCAATGGCTGGAGCCCGTATCAGATTGCAAACTTGCACGAGACTTAACTATATAGAGGAGGACCGGGGAAACCATTGTGGTTTTCAATATGGGCACACGTCATCTCCAGAGGTATGTCAGGGTGAAAGGTGGGTTGCTTGAAACCACTTTTTCCAGAACCTTGTTATCACATGCTCCTATACGTCAAATCAAACATTCATGGGGTGCTGGTGGTGGTTGGTCGAAATCACTCTATCTCATTCGTTCGGTACTTCACAACCATATAATGTTAAGTGAACGACGCCATTTAACGAACTCAAATGCTGATAATTTGAAATGGATTGGACAAGCATGGTAAATCAATGCACCTGTCAATGTTTCATGATTGGAACTCTATAATTACCCAAGATACATGGACCAAGTTACGTCCAGTGAAACCAGTTATTCAGGTAATGTGTCAAGTTTACCTACGAGCAGTGAAGAACGAGCAATTGCACGTATATTGGCGACAAAGTTCCATACAGAACCTGCTATAGATTCTGGATTGGAAGTCAGGCTTAATCCCATTATGAAGGATTTGGTCATCAACAGGTGAGCTGTAAAAAAGAAATGGACCAAAAGACAGAAGAAAGAGGTCATAGTCGAAATGACTGAAAGTGTTGGAGAGAATCAACTAGTCTGGTTGGATACTCCAAAGGATGATATCACTAAGTTAAAATAAATTCTCAAGTAAAGATAAGTACCTCCCAACAAGTTTTGGACAATTGGCATCTAAATATGATAAACCTGTTTCTAACGGTCCCTCTAAAGAAGGGTAACGATTATTACAATTCATTTCTCGTTTGTAATTGACCTCTAATCCTAGATGGATGAGAAGTCTGAATGTTTTGTATTCCACAAAGAAATATTCTCTCTCTATATATTATCTAAGAGAATAAGAAGGAGAGGGGGGAGCCTGCCTTATGTGCAGGAAGACCTTTGTAAATTTTGGGGTTATTATGAATACATAAATGTAGGGGCAGAGTTTAGATTGTTTATGAAACGATTCTAACTGGCAGTGATATGAGTCTTGTCTCTTTTCATAGTATGTGTTTCCTGTGAGCTTATATTCCATTCACACTTATTCTTGTCTAAATTGAAGGATTAAAGGTCCAAAATTCATCATTCGATGCTCTCGGCTTAATGATTTAGATCATTTTTATCTCTTTCCAAACTATGTCTGATTTCATTTATGTAATGCTCCGATGTAGTTATGTGTCTAAACTCAGACTCACTATCTGATTTAGCCTTTCTCTTCGAAATAGTCCTCAGGTTTGAAAATGTATTATTTATTTCTGACTCAATATCCCAAAGTGTTCCCAAACAAACCAAAACTAGCCATTGATTCCCATATATATACCCAGTGTCATGAGAGATCCCTCTTTGAGTTGAGTAAGCTAGTGCCTCAGCTCTAAAGTTGGTTGAAACAGTTACCTCTATTGTTTGTCTATTCAGCCTGACAAAATTTACAGAGTGCTAACATTCTAGCATCGTTGCCGGGGATGGAATTGAAATTTTTTTCCTTGGGAAGAATGACATGGTTGAGTTCTAAGCTCTGAGAGCAGAAGAAACTTAGGCACATATTGGCTGTATTCCTTCTTTGGTGACTCCACACCTCAAAAATCAGTTCGAAGGTGATTTCACTGGCAGAAGAATCCAAAAATTTGAATTTTCTATGGCGATTCCACTCTCATGCAGAATTCGTCTTCCAAAAAATTATTGGCGACTCCACTCAATTTTCAAACGTAATTCAAAGATCACACAGAGAAATGAAATCCCTTGACAGGGACACGAAAAGACATTATGGAAGAAAACAGGTACTTAAAATTGAAAATTTTCCAGGACATTGATTTGTTTGTTATAAGTTTCCTCTGCTTTCTCCTTGAACATGCCAAACAAATTTTTATTTATCTATTGCATTCTAATGATGACCAAGAAAAAATTGCAATCATTCATCCTCCTCTTAAAATTGCACATGCATACCCCCACCGTATCGATGATATCGATAAGAGTTTTACAACTAGGCCATGTGATGACCACGATCAAGTTGGTAAACCCCATAAAGCCAAGGTTGATGCCTCTTCCCCTATTTATACGTCATCCAGAGCCCAACTTAGATACATACCCTTGAAGTTACCCCAAGTCCTCCACGTTTTCCCTCCAAATCATCATGAGTATCTACCTATGTTTGATGGAGAAACTAATGTCATATCAGCTGAAAAGCACATCCAAGGGTTTGAGCATTTCATAGATTTATTCGAGATTGACCATGATGATGTTTGCATGAGAGCCTTCTCTCAATCCTTGAAATGGAACACCAAAGACTGGTTTAGACACTTGCAGCCAGATACAATTAGCTCATGGGAGGAATTGAAGAACATTTTCTTGAAGTTTTGGGGCAAGAAGAAATATTTGAAGCTACAACTTGCAGAGTTCTATGCCTTGAAATCGCAGAACGATGAAGTTATCTCTATGTTTAGTAGAAGGTTTTCAAGTATTTATTACAAATTTCTTGAAGGAATTCAACCCACTGAAGCAGTTGCCATGTTCCATTATACGACAACTCTTCATCTAGATTTGTCTTTCCTCCTAATGGAAAGGAGACCCAAGTCCTTACAACAAATGTTTGATGATGCCCAGGATATTCAGCACAACATCCAAACATGTAAACAAATCCAAAGTGAGGAGTTAAATGCTAAAGAAAATAAAAGTGAATATGAACAGGAAATAGTCGATTGGAATCTTAAGCGTAGAATGGATAATATCATAAACCCTCTTGAAATATCAAATGCTATTGATCATGTTAAAAATAACACTACATTTGTTAAAATAAAAGGTGTTTCTCTAGCCTCTGAGCCACCTCATGATAAGCAGGAAGCTGGTCATTTTGTAGACAGTCAGGAGGATTAGTTTGAAAATCAATTTGTTGAAGAACAAATAAATTTTCTAGTTATGTTCTTATTGGACGACGTTGCATATGATGTTGATTTTCCTATATATGAAAAACACAAAGATTATCATGATATTGAAGAATCTCTTCTTCAAAAGTACTGTGGGGACCAGGACATCAAGTCAATGGAAGAAAACTCTCTACCTCTATGCTTCACTACTTTCAAATTGCTGAAAGAAAATTCTCAGATTATTGTTGAGGTAAGCGAATTTGTGCCAATAAAAAGTCACACCGAACCAACAAAACATATTGACGAGACATTGGAACACTCTTATAAAACACTTTATAACCCCATTCTTTGTTATGAAGAAAACTTTGTAGATTCATAAATTCAGTCGTTGGTCCAAGAAAAGGCTGAAGGTGAGTGTATCCAAAATCCCAAAAGATGGAAAAATGTACCTATGATAATACCGAGAAGAATGAAGAAGGTTATGAGTCAGGTGACAAAACCTTGCCATTATGCTTTTCATCATTCGAATTATCGAAACAAAATGGTGTTTCAAATCATAAAAAATTCAATCATGAAGTCGAAAGCGATGAAAGCATCAGGCTTACAAGTTAAAAATCTCTCCCCTTATGTTTTTCTTCCTTTGAATGGTTAAGAGAAAATTATGAAATTTCGGAAAGGATAGGGACTTATGACTATATCCAGAGTAGAATTTTTTCACACGAAAGGGTCGTCATCAGTAAAGAAGATTGATTACACTCACATGCATTTCACGATCATCTCTTGGAAGGGTATTTCAATCTAGAATTTCAATCAGATCTTAATCATCAGATTAAGGAAGAAGCAGATCAAGAAATTTTTATCAAGAGTTTTTTCCTTTGTCCTGGAACTAATGCATATGTTCAAAAATATTGCCCACAAAACAAGGTATTTCAAGGTTGCCTATCTTCCCCTGAAAATGATGTAATGACCCTATTTCTAAACAACCTAGATATGGATGGAGATTTTGAAGTTTCGCCCATGAAAACTTCGAACAATGAGCCAACCCTTGTGGAATAATATTGTTTTTCTATCTTGAGTCCTGAAAAGAAACCATTCTCTCATGTGATTCATGATCTCGAGACTCATTATAAGAGAATGGTTTACGATCAGAATCTACCAATAACGGTGGATTTCAACGAATCAATGTCTGTACCAGATATGAATATTTTCACACTAGATGATGCTTTCCAACCTTGGTTGCTTTATGATTCAGGAAATATTTTATATCGAACTTCTCAACAACTCTGTCAGTTTTTTAGAAGTCGACAAGTTGAATCACCGAAAAACAAAAATGAAGTGGAAGGAGTGATAGACGACAATTGTTTTACGCATATTCTGAAAGATACATTCACAATCCTATTAAAAGAAACAAATAGTCCAAATGTTTTTACTTTTTTGAAAATCATGGATGAATTTTTAAATGAAATATCAGTCAACAGGATTTGGAGCAAGTTTGTGCAAGATAGATAGACAGTGGATAAAATTCTCACATGTTTGCATTGGCATTTTGATTTCACTTGATTAATGGCTCATTTCAGTAGTTAGAGTAGAAAGGAGTGTACGAATAAGTTTGTTAGACAAGCACTTTCAATTTTTGTTTCCAGTATTGTGTACAGTCAGTTTTCAGTGGTATATCTAGTGTTCAGTTGAGAATGGTGTGCAGAGTTTGGACTGTAGCAGACACCAGTGAGAAGGTAGGAACGGGGCCCACGCACATGTTTGGGATCATCCCAAGGGATTGAGCGCTGGGTCTGCAAGTTCTTTGCTACCTCAAAGGGAGGATAACATCCCCAATTGGATCCTATGTTGTCACCATAACATTTTTTCAGACAAGATCCAGGTCTCAGGAAGTTAGCAAAAGCTACATCATTGTGGGAGCTTGATAGTTTGGAAAATTGATAATTTAGAGAATCAAGACATGCCTGGAGGTGTAAATCCAAGTATAGCGGATGCACAAAAAGGTAAATCTATATAGACCGTTGATTATAAAATGACCCAGATCAATGGTTGGAGCCCGTATCGGGTTGCAAACTTGCATGGGACTTAACTATATAGAGGCGAACCATGGAAACCATTGTGGTTTTCAATATGGATGCACATCGCCTCCAGAGATAAGTCGGGGCGAAAGGTGGGTTGCCTGAAACCACTTTTTCCAAAACCCTGATATCACGTGTTCCTATAAATCAAATCAAACACTCGTGGGGTGTCGGTGGTGGCTGGTCGAAATCACTCTATCTCACTCGTTCGGTACTTCACAACAGTATAATGTTAGGTGAACGCTTCCATTTAACGAACTCGAACGCTAATCATTTGAAATGGATTGGCCAATCATGGTAAATCAACGTACATGTCAATGAATCTGTCAGTGTTTCATGATTGGAACTCTATAATTACCCAACATACATGGACCAAGCTACATCTAGTGAAACTGATTATTCAGGTAACGTGGCAAGTTTACCTACGAGTAGTAAAGAATGGGCAATTGCACATATATTGGAGACAAAGTTCCATACACAACCTGCTATAGATTCTGGATTGGAATTCAAGATTAATCCCATTATGAAGGATCTAGTCATCAATATGTGAGCTGTAAAAAAGAAACGGACCAAAAGATAGAAGAAAGAGGTCATAGTCGAAATGGCTGAAAGTGTTGGAGAGAATCAATTGGTCTGGTTGGATACTCTAAAGGATGATATCGCTAAGTTAAAATAAATTCTCAAGTAAAAATAAGTACCTCCCAACAAGTTTTGGACAGTTCGCATCTAAATATGATAAACCTGTTTCTAATGGTCCCTCTAAAGAAGTGTAACGATTATTACAAATCATTTCTCATTTGTAACTGACCTCTAATCTTATAATGACAATAAGTCTAAACGTTTTGTATTCCACGAAGAAATCTTCTCTCTATATATATTATCTAAGAGAATAAGAAGGAGCGGGGGGATCCTACCCTATGTGCAGGAAGACCTTTGTAAATTTTGGGGTTATTATGAATATATAAATGTAGGGGCAGATTTTAGATTGTTTATGAAAAGATTCTAACTGGCAGTGATATGAGTCTTGTCTCTTTTCATAGTATGTGTTTCCTGTGAGCTTATATTTCATTCACACTTCTTCTTGTCTAAATTGAAGGATTAAAGGTCCAGAATTCATCATTTGATTCTCTCAGCTTAACAATTTAGATCACGTTTATCTCTTTCCGAACTATGTTCGATTTCATTTCTGTAATTCTCCGATGTAGTTATGTGTTTTTTTTTCTTCTGACGCCATGCAAAAATTTTCATAGAAACTCGGACTCACTATCTGATTTAGCCTTTCTCCTCTAAATAGTCCTTAGGTCTGACAATGTATTATTTATTTTTGACTCCATAGCCCAAAGTGTTCCTCTCCTTCCTTGCTAGAAATTTTATGAACACCCCCAAACAAACTGAAACTAGCCACTGATTCCCATATATATACCCAATGGCATGAGAGAGCCCTCTCTGAGTTGAACAGGCTAATGCCTCAGCTCTAAAGTTGGTTGAAACAGTTACCTATGTCATTTGTCTATTCAATTTGACAAAATTTATAGAGTGCTAATAGAAGGTTTGCCCGCAGTTGGTGACATTATTACCAAGATAAGTTTCAATTGTGTGATAAATTACATGCTGCATTATTATTTATGTGTTTATTTTTGTGGGTTTATCCTATGTGTAGTTTATAACTGTGTTTATATTTATGGTATTTCCTATATATGTTGCATGTATATGATTATTGTTATTTCAATATGAATCCTTGCATTTAAAAAATATATTTGGCCATTCACATTGATATTCTTGATGTTTTCCTTTTTCTTGAGGTTTTCAACAATGAATGTATTGAGTTCTTTGGCATGGGTGGTGGCCATTTGGAAAAATAGGAAGGAAAATGGTATGGGGGGATGCAGGGTGTTGGGAGGGGTGGGTGGGACCATTGATAATAAGGGTTTAAAATGATAGGAACCACTGGGATCAGGGGAAAAAGGGGAATCCAATGGGACAGGGGCCAAATAATGATGTCGGAAAAGGGGTCGAGTCCGGTAAACAAATTGTGTTAAAATTGATAGGTGTCATTGGAATCCGGGCGAAGAGAGGAACCCAATGGGATAGGTCCCAAATAAGTGTGTTGGTATTGTTGAAATTCCCAAATTCTTATGAGGAAGAAATGTGTAGTAATTTGAAAACCCGAATGTAGGAGGTAATGTTGCACGGTAGTAAATATTGTATACTCTATTTTTGTTTTCATCCCAAGGGTCAAGGTATTCAAGGTTTCTATAGAAAATGGTTTTCCCTATGCTATAGCTCTCTAATATACGTGTGGGATCCAACAATAGTACTCAACCCAATATCTCAGGGCACCAACTAAGGAGACTAGATTGTTCCCTTAGTCGTACTACCTAACTACCCAAGTACTAGAGAGTATCTTCCTGAGTGTTGTTCTTGGTGGAACTATAGCAGTTAGGCAGACTATTGGTTTATCTACGGAGGGATTTAGGACATCTAGGTTGATCTGTATACATGTTTCATCTAATGCACTACCACTTGAAAGGGTACAAACATGGGTTACAAGGGTGGACAAAAATGTGCGCTTGAGTACCACTTGTAGTTCCTTCATGTATGTTTCCTCAACCATGATTTATTCATTGAACAACATATCTATGTATCTTAAAGATGCCAAAATATGTCTCTACCATGAAAAAAAAACAACCCACAATTTTTTTCCAAGCAAAGTGCTCTGATACCACTTGCAATATTCCATATATATTATAATAGGAAGAAAAAAAATATTAAGAAAGAAATGGAAGAACAACAATGATATATCCAAAACAATCTCAAAACAATTTCATATTAACACCAAAAAGAGCACCTTTATGAATGACAATAATGCTTGCCTCTTCGAGGGGGAAACCTCTAGCAAAGAAAAGCTCTATTACAAAAATCTCCCAGACAAAACTTCTCATATCCTCTAATCCTATTTATACTAAATATATATATCCAAAAGAACAATCTAGAGGAAGATCCTTCTAGAAGAAGAAGATTTTATTAGGTCTTCTTACATTTGACTTATTCTTCCTTATTGCTAGGCCTTATTAATATTGGCCTTTATTACATGGAATTACATTATTCTACCTACATGAGGGGTTAGGGAGGTTAGGTCCATAACATCAAAGGTGAAAATAATTAGCACTAGTAGAGAACGAGGCTATGATTCAATGATTGTCTAATCCAATAGTGGAGCTAACACAGAAAGTGACATTGATGATGAATATGTTGAGCATGTGGCACCTTTGAAAAGTAAAATTTCTAAGATTTACTATAAACTTTTGAGTTTAGAAGTGGTTCTAAAATTGAAGGAGGTTAAGGTAGCTAATTTGAATTGATCTATAGACAAAAGAGATGTTATGACAAAGAATGTCTTAGAGCAATTATTTGTGAAGGAAGAAAGCATTGTTGAAGATAGTCAAATAATTGAGAAGTTGAATAAATTTATTGAAGATGTTTCAAAACAAATGATTGGTAAAATTATTTGATTGGTGCTAAAAATTTGATCTAAGATCAAATTATTACCATAATGAACCATTTCAAGATTCATTTTGATGTTTTGCAAAAAAGGAATGTCTAAGATAGAATGTGCAAATTGAAATCAATAAACTTTGGTCAAATTTTGGGAAGAATGATCTAAAAGTTGATGATGTTATTAGATTTTTGAACAACATGCCTCGACCCAAATTAGCTCTTGTTGGAATATGTGATAGAACAACTATGATAATGGGTTAAGGATGGGTTAAAAAATAGAATAATTTGATTCAAGTAGCTCAAAACATATGGATGCTATTGATCGTGCTAGGAAAGCATTCAAAATCAATTGTATTCCTCTTTACAAATTGGGTTTCCTTCCTCCATGGACAAAGGAAAAATACTATATGGTACAGAGGTGTATATTGGACATTTATTGTCTCAAAGGAATAATACAAAAAAATTAAATGATATGAATGGCATCTTAAAGGGACAACTCATTGTAGAAAAAATACTTATTGATTTTCAATTGTTAATTTTTGTCATTGATTTATACTAAGGTCAATCTCTAGTATCATTTGATATTTTTACATAAAAAGATCTTTCTTTCAAGAAAATAGTTGATTTTAATTATCCTATAGGAGATGAATGGGCCACGATAGAAAGGTTCCAATTCAAAAATCCAATGACCACACATGATAGCTCCATGTCCTTAACAAAAAATAAGCACAAGAATTAAAAGGTCAAAAAATGTAAAAGATGACATGTTGTAACATCCCAATTTTGATCCCCAATGTAGCATTGTATAATTGTAAATATTATCACTAGTCATGGGCAAAGAGATGTAATATGTAAACATTTTACATGAAAAATAATAAAATGAAATGCACTACCAATTATAGATGCGTAAGGACCAGACTAAAAGGGGGATATGACTCCATAAGAGAAGGTGATTAATGGGGGTTTTGAGGGGTTTCATATGCCTTAAGTCTTAAGCCATATTCATTAATTAGTTTTTAATTTATCCATTTATCCCTTTGACCTAATAATCACTCAAATAATTGAATTCATGTAAGATGTTGAGTGAGGAAGTCATCCCACTCAGTTATGATAACAAGGGTTGAGTGTAACCACCTTTGGGGGGAAAGTAAGAGTCAAGTAAGCATGGGAAAAGATGAAATTTGAGTAGGGAACATAGCAGTTTTTATAGTTATAAAGAGGTGGGAAAAACTAGGGTTGAGTGTGGAGAAAGAGTGGCTAGCCATAGTGGGTATTGAAGCCATTTTGATGCAATTGAAAATTATGTTGAAAATGATTTTGTACTGCATATGAGTGATTCTCTGTTGAAAATTACCCAAGAGAAAGTGAGCTTGTTGTGTGACAAATCCTATTGTAGCTAGATTTCTTAGAGCCCCTGGTAGAGAGATTCTTGGTTGGTTTGTGATGGAGCACTAGAGGGGTTTTATATTGTCTGAGGGACAGCAACGCAGAGAAGGAAATATCATCCCTTCGGTTGTGAAAACTGAAGGGGAAGAGATATGGGTGGTTGGAATTACTATAGGAGTTGTGTCACTTTGTTTTCAGTAGGTATTTAAGCTATTACAATGGACTGTAGATGCCTATAGGAGCCTAACCATCCTTGTGGATTCATAGCCCCAACTCAAGGGTGACTTTCTGTTGAGAAAAATGGAGTAGCAAAGTCTATGGTTGGGAGGAGCATCCTTTGTCTATAGATGGTTTTGTAAATAATCTTTAAAATATAATTATTTTAACCATTTTTTCATTTATAGTTTTAATTCTATGAATAAATGTTGCATTTACTCTATATTTTATTTATAGGAATGATGTTGTGTATGTTTAATTATTGCACTACATATTTAAGTCAGTGGTATTCATGAGTTTAATTATTAATGGCAATTCCATGAGTGTGTATATTTTGTTGTTTATATTTTTTCATTTCAAATCAAATGATAGTCGATTTCATAGTAGTGTGGCTCAACAAGACTGTTGGGCATGTTACATAATGGTATTAGAGAAAAAATGTTTTTGGAAGCATGCCTCAGTGAGTATTTGGGGATGTGATAGATTGGTATCCAAGATTTTGGTTCAACAGTAGACTTGTATGGGCCAAATAATAACACAGATTTAAAAAAATTGTTGTTGCAAAGCATTATTCTATGTTGAATTTGGGAAAAATGATGAAATTCAGAGTGAAATTTCCCAAATTCTAGGCAAAATATGCATGTAACTTGGAAAATGGATATCAAAATGACATTTTTAGGGACAAGTTAGGCCATGAAAATATAAGTATATAGCTCCCATGGAGGTTAGAAAAGAAAAGAACATTTTCAGCCAAAACATGAAACTTTGGAAATTATGAATTCTTGGAAAATATGGAAATTTTCCGTACATGGTGACATGGAGGCCACATGTCAAGTGACATGGTGGTGATGAAATGGACTACAAATGTGGAAATAAATGTTGGTGATATTGGGTGTTTGTAGTGGATGTTCAAAAATTGTCTAGCCCCAAAGTCTTGCAAAATGGAGAATGTGGGATAGATGTCATACAAAAGAAAAAGTATTATTCCTCCACATGGGTATTCCTCCGCATGGATGTCAAAAACTAGACTAAGTCCCAAAGCCTTGTAGAATTCAGAATGTAGGATAGATGGCATGTGGAAGCGAAATTCCTATTCCTCTGCATGGATGTTTGAAAATCGACTAAGTCCCAAAGGCTTGAGAAATGGGAAATGCATGATATATGTCATGCAGAAGAAAAAGTCTTATTAATATACATGGTTATTCCTTTTCATGTATGTTTTAAATTCATCTAAGTCCCAAAGACTTGTGGAGTGTGGAATGTGGAAAATTGGCTAAGTCCCAAAGACTTGTTGAAGTGGGTGTTCTATTTCTCCGCATGGGATTTCCTCCACATGGATGTTCAAAAATTGACTAAGTCCCAAATACTTGTGAATTTTGGAATGAAAAAAATCACCTAAGTCCCAAAGACTTGCAAACCAAGTTTTCCTATTTATATACATGGTTATTCCTCTACATGGAAGGAAAATTGACCAAGTCCCAAAGACTTGTGTAATGCGGAAAATTAGCTAAGTCCCAAAGACTTGTGGAAGTGGGTGTCCTAATCCTTTGCATAGGCATGAATAAATAAAAGGAAGGAAGATAAGAAGAGAATAAATGAAAGGAAAATAAGAAGAAGGAAGAGAAGAAGAAAAGAAGAAAAGAAGAGAAAGGAAAGGAGAAATATGGACAATTTACAAAAAACAAATTGGAGCCAAAAACTTGTTTTGGCCACAACATGAGTAGTTCAACTCGTATTTAGATGAAATTTAATGTTTATGTTTGTAGTGATGAGGGATATAATAATTCCAATGAGGTTCACTGGCTAATTCTAATTCCATTTTCTAAAAGACAAAAAATAGTGGGTTTTAAAGATCTATTTTATGCTCAGTAACTAGGGCCTAGATTAAGGTGAATTTTTTGTAGAGATTTCATAAATAATGCATCAATATAGCCATTTGGTTTTTTGGAAAAATTAAAAAGGAGTTGGTGTGGATATTCCCAAACAAGGCAAAATCCACTATTCCCAGACACTTTTAAAGGATTTCTGAATTCTTCAGATGAGGAAAAGGGACCCTAGATCACCAATCCAAATTTTTTTATTTAGTTGACATTTGACATCCTCAACAATATGGACAAATTTGTCTTGAGGAATTTTTACTTAGTAAAACTAAAAGTAAATGTAAAAGTACAAATTCGTCAATTCAAGATTTATAGAAGATTTGACTCGAGTATAAGATTTCAAATCTGAAAATTGATGTGTGTTCAAAATCATAAATCTTGCATGTTCCTGATATAAAAGTTTATTTAATTCCTAACATGTTTTTTGTTACACATGGCAAAATATGGTCTTGGCTAAATTGCATCAGTGAAAACAATGTATAATTAAATAGAAATGGCAAATTTAGAAAGCTATAACTCTTGGCCTATAACTCAAAATCAGGAATGAGTATAGTCATTGGAAATATGATTCATAAGAGATTATGTTTGAAGGATTAGAATTTAGATGAGTACATCTATGTTATCAATAAAATCAAATGAAGGATGACCTATAACCTAATTAATGAAATAGTTTACAATATGCATAATTCTAACATTAATTCTTGCATGGACATTTTTGCAAAACTAGAGGTACATGCATAACATAATTGGTTCCTACATGAGGAATAGATATATGGAGGATGTCCATGGATCTCACAGCCATGAGGATGAAATCAAGGGTTTACATATCAACTTGGGAAATGAAAATACCAAGTCTAATGGACATACAAGCAAAGTAGAACATGTGGAGTTGGTTGAGACTATGCGAAGATTGAAAAATGAAGTGAAGATGAATATATATATGGAGGATGCTCAGGGATCTCCCAACCATGAGGATGAAATCAAAGTTTTACATATCAGCTTGAGAAATGAAAATACTGATTTCAATGGACATACAAGAAAAGTATAACATGTGGAGTTGGTTGAGACTATGAGAAGCTTGAAAAATCAAGTGAAGAAATATAGAGAAAACAATGAAAGGATGATAATATCTCATGAAGAGATGATATAGAGTATAAATACATTGTAAAGGAAATTCAATAAATATTCTAGAAAAAAACAATTAGTTAGTGCGAGGCAAGTGGAAGAATCCAAATATCATGATAGGAGGCATGACCATGAGGGATCTAGGAAATCAAGGAGTTTTATTAGACATCATCATCCACTATTACACTATAATAAAAGAGAATATGCACATTCAAGGTCAGAGAGCAGCCCAAGTGTGTCCCTAGTTAGAAACCAAAGAATGAGGTATGATGTAGATGATTTGCAAGGAGAGCTTAGAAAGATTAATCCTCCCATTTTTTATGGTGATCATAATAAATATGAAGATGTGGAACATTGGTTGATGGGAATGAGAAAACATTTCCAATTTCACAATTATTCATCAATTCTAGAAGCTAAAATTGCAACCTACCATATTCAAGGAAAAACATCAGTGTGGTGGGACCAACTCAAGCAGGGTAAGTACATTGATGAGAAGGGGATATCATGGAGGTATTAGTTGAAAACATTTTTTTAGAAGAAATACTTGTCAGACATTATTATGACCACAATATGAAATACTTCTTTCAACTCAATCTTGGAAGCATGACAATGGATGAGTATGAGAGGAGGTTCCTTGAATTGTTCGAGTATGTTTCCTTCATAAGGGTTGGGAAGGTTAAAATGCAAAGATTGTTTAGTGGTATACCTTCTTTCTACAATGATAAAATTCAATTTGATAATATCTAGACACTAAAAGAAGCCATAAGAAAAGAAAAGTACTTTAATGAGAAGATTAAGGGAAGACCAACTTTTCAAGAATATTGGGATGACAAAAATAAAGGAAAGATGGATCATGGGGATTCAAGCCACCTTTCTTCAGGAACAATTCATAGTCATATAAGAAAGGGAAGTAGGCACAAAATGAACCCACTATGACAGGTTCCTTAGGGAAAATTCCAAGTCAAAAACACATAAAGTTTGGGGATGTGAAGGAAACCACATGTATAAAGATTGCCCTCATAAAGTAAATAGGATTTGGAATGCTCATAACCTCCAGGAAGTTGATATAGTGGAAGAAATGGGTAGGAGTGTGCCAAGGATTTATGTAGCCTTGGAAAATAGAAAAGTAGACTATATTTCCCACATGATTGAGGTGGAAGGTAAGATTGATATTAATCCCATAGCTATTTTCATTGATTATGGATCTAGTCATATATATATAGATCCTAATGTGGTTGAAAATTTTTAATTGAAGATATGTAAGCATGAAAATTCTTGGTTGATTCAACTAGCCACTAGAACCAAAAAAATAATCATTGATCTTGTTAAAGATTGTGCAATGAACATGAATGGAGTCGACACTATGGTAGATTTGAAAATCATACCACTTGGGTCATATGACTTCTTGATTGGCATGGATTGGTTGGAATAGGATGATGTTTTCCTAGATTGATACAAAAATTATTTCACATGTCTTGATGTTGAAGGGAATTTGAGGATATTTCAAGGTATTCCAAGACCTATATCCATCAAAGATATTTCAGCATTGCAACTGAAAATAACTTTTAGAAAAGGGTGCCAAATATATGTGGCACATATGGAAGAGATAACCAAGGATGAAGTGCCAAATATTGAAGACTATCCATTTTTGAATGAATATGAATATGTGTTTGGAGAATTGATATGATTTCTACCAAAGAGAAACATTGACTTCTCTATTATTTTGATGCCTTGAACTTCCCTAGTGTCCAACTCTTCCTACCGAATGAGCACACCATATTTGAAAGAGTTGCAAATACAGATAGAAGAGTTGTTGAAGAAGGGGTACATATGCCCAAGTGTTTCTCCTTGGGGTGCACTATTTATTTTTTTGAAGAAAAGGATGGAACTATGAGATTATGTATTGAATTTCGATAACTAAATAAGGTTGCAATAAAGAAAAAGTATTTTTTGGCAAGGATTTATGATCTATTTGATCATTTGAAGGGAGAAAATAAATTTTCTAATATTGACTTGAGATCGGGCTACCATCAAGTAAGAAACTGAGAAGAAGATACTAGAAAGATAGCCTTTTCGACAAGGTATGGTCGTTATGAATTCGTAGTGGTGAAATTTGGGTTGGATAATGCACTAAATGTTGAAATTATTAAGACAACTAAGAGGGGGGGGGTGAATCAGTTGTTATTGTGCTTAAAAATTTTTAAGTCTATTAAAACATTCTTAATCTTTCTTCAAGTGATCATCAATATTATAAAACGTATGGACAACATAAATAATGAGCATCAATCACACATAAGATATACATAGAGACAGATTTTCACGAGTAAACCCATAAAGGGAGAAAAACTCTTCTTCTTCGAAATGATAGGTAGTCTTTTAAGTTCTGTACATCATCTATAATTGAGCACCAACTCAATGTGAGGCTACTACCTATGTTTTACAAGCTCCAACTTGTTTGAGAGCACCAACTCTCTGGTTTCTCTAGCACCCACTAGAAGGAAGAAACAACTCCCTAAGTGTTCCATCACCAACTGGATGGAAGAACCAACTTCCAGTCACACAAGCAACAACCTGTATAATAGAGAACAACTGCTCTTCCTTGTACCACCCTGCCACCCTGGTTTTTCTGGCTGCAACCAGATGGAAGCTACAACTCCCTGTGTTCAAGCACCCACTTGTACCTATGAGGACAACAATCCTCCCTAGAACCTCCCTACCACCCTTATTACAAATAAATGATTGAATAACCAACAACACAGATAAATCAATTCTTACCACTTCTTCATTGTTCTGCAATTCTTCTCTGCTAAACTATTCTTCTACTCTGTTCATATTTGGCTTGACTTGATGTCTCTGTCTATCTGTTCTTTCTCTATCCTTCTCATGCTCTTTGATATGTGTGCATTCTTCTCTCTTCACCTTTTCTCTTATGTTCATCTTATGTTTCTTATCTCTGAGCTTTCTTCACACTGCGCATATTGTAGTTTTACCTTTCTATAGTTCAACTCATTTTTCAGTCAGAACAACCAAGTTTGCACAGTCATCGCATATCTCCTTTTATTCACACACACCTCAGCAATTGAATCACCAACCGTCCAAGAACCATGATTCCATTATGCTAACTGAATCGTAACTGAACAGTTAATCATGAAGAGAAACAATAACCCTTTGATCATATTCTTGATTAACCTGCACCATTGGATTATAAATGATGGGTCTCGCACTTACTCTGTATTCCCATTGGTTGTGACCACGGGCCTAATCAAAATGCCTTTCACATTTCGGCATTTCGGCAATTCTTGTGATGAGATATCTTGATGTTCCATGTCATGATCCCTGAAACTCCGAAAAGGGAGCTTAGCTGGACTAACTTTGATCATTTCGGCATTTCACATTTCAACATCTCACGATTTTTCATGTCGCAAATTCTTGTTGCGAGGCATCTCGACTCTCCAAGTCGTGATCTCTGAAATGGATTTTAGTTGTTAGCGCCTTTCACAATTTCGCATTTCATCATTTCATGATTTCTCATGTTGTGAATTCCTGTTGCGAGGCATCTCGACTCTCCAAGTTGCGATCTCCGAAATGGAGTTTAGTTGTTAGCGCCTTTCACAATTTCATATTTCATCATTTCACGATTTCGCATATCAGGAGTTCGAGAGGTTAGGGAACCCCGTTCCTTTGACTTTCCAGTCAGCGAAATGACGATCTTTCGCCACATGTCTTATGGACCCAACGGTCCAGATCTTATCATGATTTCAAAACTTCACGGGTCTTCGTCGTGTTTGATCAACGGTCCAGATCAATCCTCGATCCGACGGCTAGTATTATTTCACGATTTCACATATCGCGAGTTAGAGAGGTTAGAGCACTCCTTCCTTTGACCTTTCATTTCCCGGTTTGTGAAACTCCGAAATGGAGTCTTTGTTGATGGGCTTGTTTCGAGATTTCAATGTTTCACATTTCGCAACTTTGGGACTCTTGTGATGAAGAGTCTCAACTCTTGACTCCTCCAACTCTTGGTATCCGAAACTCCAAAATGTCGTGGTTTTTCATTTCATGATTCAACATTTCTGTGATGAATTGTTTCGACACTTCCAACTCCCGGTATCTGAAACTCTGAAATGGACTCATATCAACGGTCTGGTATTTTGGTGTTTCGCATTTCGGCATTTCGGCATTTCTATGATGAAGTGTTTCGACACTTCCAACTCCGGGTATCCGAAACTCCGAAATAGAGTTTAGCTTTTGATACCCGAAATGGAGTTTAGCTTCTGATCTTTCCATGCGATCATCATTGTACTGTTGGTCATGATCTTTGCCATCAATGACAAACATGCATACTCTGCCTCTATCTGAAAACATGCCAACAATCTCCCCCTTGTTCGTGATCTTTTCCATCAATGACAAACACACATACTCTGCCTCTATCTGAAAACATGCCAACAATCTCCCCCTTTGGCATTGATGGAAACCCCTTGAAGAACATCCAATTATACCACTGTAGCATCTTTGAAATTACCACACTTTCTCCCCCTTTGACATCAATGTCAAAAAAAAAACACGCTCCCCCTAACCTGTTGCAGTACATGCTCCCCTTGTCATTTATGAGCAGCTTAGAAATACAACAGATATTTAATAAGTACTCCCCCTGACCAGGTGAACAGATTAGACTAAATAAGTTATAACCCCCAACTTTTGATGAAGATATCCAAAAGGGGTTGCTGCTAACGGTTTAGTAAAGATATCAACGATCTGTTCTATGGAAGGAATATAATTCAGCTGAACAATTATGTTTGTAACTTGTTCTCTGAGAAAAT
>JASDQU010011444.1:178703-191309 GCA_032191745.1 Picea mariana | reverse complement strand
ATCCGACAAGTCCTCCAAGCACTGCGGCAACACAAGTTGTGTGCCAATTTGGAGAAGTGCACTTTTGGCATGACCCAGGTTCATTATCTGCGATACATTATTGATGAGCAGGGGGTGCATGTGGATCCAATCAAGATCCAAATCATTTGGAATTGTCCATCCCCAACCACCCTAATAGAGCTCCGCAACTTTTTGGGTCTTGCCAATTTTTACCGCAGGTTTGTGTTGGGATTCTCTCATATCACTTGGCCCTTGAGTCAAGTCACCAAAGGAGGAGCGAAAGAACAATTATTTTGGTATGAATCTCAATAGAAGGCGTTCGAAAATTTAAAGCATCGCCTCTGCTCTGCACCAGTTCTCACATTACTTGACTTGCAACAACCATTTGAGATCGAGACAGATGCCTCTAACTATGCTATTGGGGCATTCCTTACTCAACATGGGCATCTGGTGGCATATCACAGTGAGACACTTTTCAACACAGTCCGAAATTATCCCACTTATGACAAAGAGATGTATTCCATTGTGCATATGGGACCATTACATTTTGGGAAAGGAAACGGTCATCCACACAGACCACCGACCCTCGCAGTTCATATAGACACAAGGGAAGTTGTAGAACGATCGACATCAGAAGTGGTCCACATACCTGCAACAGTTTCATTTGAACATTAATTACAAGAAAGGAAGCACCAATAATGTTGCATACTTCCTCATCCAACCCGCTATCATGGCGCTAACCATGGTGCTCAAATCTTGTGGGCACGAGACTTCTGATTGGCTGCTTCTCTACAAAAGTGATCCAGAATTCAGCCACACTTACAATACACCCTTGGAGGGCAAGCAAGTTCCTAATTTTCACCTCCAGGATGCCCTGCTATGTCACCTGGGACACCTTTGTGTTCCTTCAAGTGAGTGTGCCAAGATGATTCAGGAGGCACACTACAGTCGAGTCATTGGGCATTTCTAGGTCGAGAAAACTATGGTCGTACTGCAAAAGTATTTCTATTGGACAAACCTTTGACAGGATGTCAGGAATTACATCAAGTCCTGCACTACTTGCGCCACTGCCAAACCGACCATCAAGAAGCAAGGACTCTATACTCTACTTCCTACCCCTAGTCGACCTTGGGAATCCATCTCCATGCATCACATGTTGGGCCTTCCTTCTACTAAGCATGGCAATGACTATGTTTTTATGGTCATCGACAGATTCTCGAAGATGTCCATTATGATGGCCTGTAAGAAGAATATCACAGCAGAAGCCACTGCTAAACTCTTCTTTGAATGAGTGTGGGTACACTTTGGGATCCCACAGTCTATCATCTCATATCGGGATAGCAGGTTCCTCAGTACATTTTGTTCCAACCTCTAGTCGATGCTGGACACCAAGCTCACCAAGTCCACAACTTTCCATCCTCAAACTCATGGTCAGACAGAGATCGTCAATCGGATTATTGTACACATTCTACACATGTACAACTCAAAGCATCCACGGACATGGGATGAGAGCCTCCCCTATGTAAAACACAGCTACAACCGTGCTCTCCATAGCTCAACTTTCCAAAACCCCTTTCAGGTGTGCTTGGGATTCCAGCCACTATGTCACATTGACGTAGCCATGTCATTTGCGGCTACTCAGGCATATTCAACCCATGTCCATTCTGAGGATGAAAAGGCACACAACTTCATTGAGTGCATTCAGCACATCCACCAACAGGTTCATGACATCTTGGACAAAGATAATGCTAAGTATAAGCAACAACATGATCAACATCAAGTGCCACACAACTTCCAGGTGGGCGACAAAGTGTGGCTACATTTGCAAAAGGAGCGCCTTGCTGGACCCTACCGCAAGATTCCCCCGCTCTGATATGGGCCATACACCATCACCAAGGCTGTAGGGGACAATGAATTTGAGCTCAGTATTCCACCATTCCTTGGTCTACACCCAGTGTTCAATGTGGACCACCTTCGACCCTACTTTCCACCTCTACTGGACACATCCGACATGGTAGAACAACTCACACCAACAAAGTTAAACCCAGATTGCATGGAAAAATCCACAACTCATCGGATTATGGACAAGAAGATCAAGAACACCCACCAACAGAGGATCTAGCTATATCGAGTTGTCAAAGAAGGCCAACTCCTTCACCAGGGCAAGTGGCTCACCAGGGACCAAGTTCAGCAGAAGTTTCCTCATCTCATGGAGGAGCTCAACGCAATGGGGACCATTTCTTCCTAAGGGGGGAGGAATGATCCAGGTGGATATTGGTGGCCACCGGCCTATTCCACTTGGACCCACACCATTGTTTCTTTCATTTTTTTAGTTTCCTTAATTGTAGCACAATTTACTATTTTTAGCAGTTTTTCGGGTCCTAAACTTCCAGAGCCATTTTGAGGCCCTAAACGACATTTTTTGGGCACGAATGCTCCGGCGAATATGCATCCATTCAAGACTCGATATTCCCTATCAGCAATGTAGTCCTCGGATAGATATTTCTAAATATGTATCATGTGTGTCCAACGCAGATAGTATGCCAAAGTTATGACCTCGGGAAATTGATGTACCAATTTACCCCAACGGGGCCCATATTCTGGCATTTCATCTCCTAGGGTTAGGTTTTTGGATGTTTAGGGTTTTCCATGGTTTTCTCAATAATATATAGGCCTTTGAGCCTCCTTGTAACACATATTTTAGAGGCTAGTAGCTGCCACATCTCTTCTCAAAGATAAGCTACCAACGCCCGAGATATTTTATTCCCATTCTATCTGTAAGCATATTTCAATCATTTGTTTTTAATGAAATGAAGGCTTACTTCCACCGCATCTCTGCGTTTATGTGTATTTTTGTATTTCATTGTGTTCTTGCATAAATCTGGATTAGTGGTATCAGAGCGGTTTTCTCTTTCTCAATCCTTCTTTGCATGTCCCGAACGAGGTCGGGGTATAAGGAGTTAGGTCTCGATCTAGTTGAACCGTTTCAAGATCAGCCTCGCAAACCCCGACGGTCACCCATGGGAGAAGAAAAGAAAGATGAGGGAACATGAGATCCTATCAAATTATTGCTCAAGGAGGCACTCGAGAAACAAAGGAATGCAATGATGGACAACTGTGCCTAGATCCTTCAACGGTTGCTCACTGGCGGTGCATCTACATCCAACAGCCACTCTAGAGGTGCCACTCCTTTTAAGGTACAAGTAAACTTTGACATTCCCATATTTGAGGGCCAAATAGATGCAAATGTCCTTGATAGATGGTTGAATCTATTCGAAGGATATTTCTCGGTTCATGACTTTTTCGACCAAGAAAGGATTATTTTTTCACTCCTTAAAGCCGCCCCCCATGTCAAGGACTAGTGGGAAACCTATTGGGAGCAACAGATTGAGGATGAACCCTCTCTGTTCTCGGTCGCACCCACTTGGAATTCTTTCCGATATGCCATCAAGGAACAATATTATCCCATGGGGAGCTATGAGGACAAATACATACAATGGACTACGCTGCGGCAGCAAAGGGACCAATATGTGCATGAGATGACAAATCTATTCCATACCCTACACACAAAGTTGGGTATCAAAGATTTGAAAAAAAAATTGATGTTAAAGTACCGCAGTTGTCTTCATAGATACATTCAGGAGGAAATGGAGTTCCTCGACATCTCCTTGCTTTGTGTGGCATACCAGTATGCTGCCGAGATTGAGCAGAAATTCAAACAAAAGAAGCGATACTTTGGGTCTGCGAATCAGAAGCAAGGGAAAGGTACCCCCAAACTGTCGAGCAAAGGAACAAGCCAAGGTGGTGCGACCCAAGACCACCCGCCAAAGCCACAAGCAAAGAACAACACCATGAAGCCAAAAAAGGACACAGGGAAGTGGTGTGGGTTCCATAAGAGCTCCACTCACAACACAAGCAAGTGGCATGCCAAGCAGTCACTGATGGCCGAGTTGAAGGCTTATGAATCGGATGTAGGCTCTGACTCTAAATCAGAACCCAACAAGGGGAATGACGGGGGGAAGCATATTATCAATGTGGATCCCAACACCATTGTTGCCACCATGAAGATCTAAAAGAAGGAGCTAGAAGATCCATATGAGGTGAAGCGCCTCTTCCATTCCCAGATGTGGGTAAAGGGTTCCTCTTTGCAGTTAATTTTCGACAATGGGAGCCAAAAGAACCTCATCTCAATAGAGGTTGTGAAACAACTAGGCTTGCTGACCACAACACACCCACAACCATACACCATCGGGGGGTTGCACCAAGGACGTGACTTCCACGTAAGCCAGCAATGTCGCCTTCTTTATAGCATCAATCCCTCCATGAATGAGGTATTATGTGACATTGCTCCTCTTGATGTTTCTAATGTATTATCAGGCCAACCATACTTGTGGAAGTGACATGTTGCGTATGAGTCCAGGCCTCGTGCCATTATTATTACTTTGGGTAATAAGTTGTACATGATACCAAAAATAGCACCACCTACAACCATCTCTTTGGTTACTGCAAAACAATGCAGTAACCTCATTGTTAAAACTAGGAAAAAAAAATTCCTGATGATCCTCCCTCAGGGAAAGAATAAGACTGTGGCCACAACCTCCAGATAGGGCCCCTCTGCATGACAACAAAAAATGAATAAGGTCATGGAGGAGTACGAGGACATCTTCACCTCCCCTGCATGGGTGCCTCTACACTATTAGGTCAAGCACCCCATCGATCTGACCCTAGGTGCACTACTTCCTAATGGACCAATCTATCGATGCTCTATTCTGGAGAAAGATGAAATCAAGAGGCTGATTCATGAGCCGGGGCATTGAACAAGATCACTGTCTGAAATAGATACTCGATCCCACAGATTGATGACCTTTTGGACCAACTCAAGGGGCTGAAATATTTCAGCAAGATCGAGTTGAAGTCCGGGTATCACCAGGTACCAATCGGACCCTCTGATGTGTGGAAGACTTCCTTCAAATCCAAGGAGGGCCTTTTCAAATGGCTGGTCATGCCTTTCGGGTTGACGAATGCCCCTACAACCTTCATGAAACTAATGGATGACATCTTGAGACCACTCACCAACTCATTTGTAGTGGTTTACTTGGATGACATTCTGATCTTCAGCCTAACTTGGGAAGAGCACCTCCACCACATCCGACAAGTCCTCCAAACACTGCAGCAACACAAGTTGTGTGCCAATTTGGAGAAGTGCACTTTTTTCATGACCTAGGTTCACCATCTGGGATACATTATTGATGAGCAGGGGGTGTATGTGGATCCAACCAAGATCCAAGTCATTCAGGATTGGCCAGCCCCAACCACCCTAACAGAGCTGCGCAGCTTTTTGGGTCTTGCCAATTTCTACCACAGGTTTGTGTTGGGATTCTCTCATATCACTTGGCCCTTGAGTCAAGTCACCAAGGGAGGAGCGAAAGAAAAATTATTTTGGTATGAATCTTAACAGAAGGCATTCGACGATTTGAAGCATCGCCTCTGCTCTGCACCAGTGCTCACATTACCCAACTTGCAACAACCATTTGAGATCGAGACAGATGCCTCTGACTATACTATTGGGGAAGTCCTTACTCAACATGGGCATCTGGTGACATATCACAATGAGACACTTTCCGACACAGTCCAAAAGTATCCCACTTATGACAAAGAGATGTATTCCATTGTGTATATGGAAGCATTACATTTTGGGAAAGGAAATGGTCATCCACACAGACCACTGACCCTTGCAGTTCATACAAACACAAGGAAATTTGCAGAACGATTGCCATCAAAAGTGGTCCACATACCTGCAACAGTTTCATTTGAACATTAAGTACAAGAAAGGAAGCACCAATAATGTTGTAGACTGCCTCAGTTGACCCCCTATCATGGTGCTAACCATGGTTCTCAACTCTTGTGGGCATGAGACTTTTGATTGGCCGCTTCTCTACAAAAGTGTTCCAGAATTTGACCACACATACAATACGCTCTTGGAGGGCAAGAAAGTTCCTAATTTTCACCTCCAAGATGCCCTGCTATGTCACCGGGGCCGCCTTTGTTTTCCTTCAAGAGAGCGTGACAAGATGATTTGGGAGGTGCACTATAGTCAGGTCGTTGGGCATTTCGGGAAGGACAGGATGTCAGGAAGTACATCAAGACCTGCACTTCTTGCGCCATTGCCAAACCGACCATACAAAAGTAAGGCATCTATACTCCACTGCCTACCCCTAGTCGACCTTGGGAATCCATCTCCATGGATTACATGTTGGGCCTTCCTTCTACTAATCATGGAAATGACTGTGTTTTTGTGGTCGTCGACATATTTTCGAAGATGTACATTATGATGGCCTGCAAGAAGAATATCACAGCAGAAGCCACTGTTAAAATCTTCTTTGAATGAGTGTGGGTACACTTTGGGATCCCACATTCTATCATCTCAGATCGGGATAGCAGGTTCCTCAGTACATTTTGGTCCAGCCTTTGGTCGATGCTGGACACGAAGCTCACCAAGTCCACAGCTTTCCATTTGCAAACTGATGGCCAGATAGAGGTCGTCAACCTGATGATTGTACACATTTTGCGCATGTAGAACTCAAAGCATCCACGCACATAGGATGAGAGCCTCCCCTATGTACAACACAACTACAACCAGGCTCTCCTTAGCTCAACTAGCCATAGACCCTTTCATGTGGGCTTGGGATTCCAACCACTATGTCCCATTGACATAGCCATGCCATTTGTAGCTACTCAGGTAGATTGAACCTATGTCCAGTTTGAGGCTGAAAAGGCACACAACTTTATTGAGAAGAATCAGCACATCTGCCAATAGGTTCATGACATCTTGGACAAAGCCAATGATAAGTACAAGCAACGACATGATCAACATCGCGTGCCACACAACTTCCAGGTGGGTGACAAAGTGTTGCTATATTTGCAAAAGGAGCGCCTTGCTGGACCCTATCGCAAGATTCGCCCACTCCGATATGGGCCATACACCATCACCAAGGTTATCGGGGACAATGCCTTTGAGCTCAGTATTCCACCATAACTTGGTCTGCATCCATTGTTCAATGTGGACCGCCTTTGGCCCTACTTTCCACCTCTACTAGACACATCCGACATGGCAGAACAAGTAACACCAACAGAGTTAAACCTAGATTGAATGGAAAAAGCCACAACTGATCGAATTATGGAAAAACAGATCAAGAACACCTACCAACAAAGGATCCAGCTATATCGAGTTGTCAAAGCAGGCCAACTCCTTCACCAGGGAAAGTGACTCACTAGGGACCAGGTTCAACAGAAGTTTCCTCATCTCATGGAGGAGCTCAACGCAATGGGGACCATTGCCTCCTAAGAAGGGAGGAATGATCTAGGTGGATATTGGTGGCCACCCGCCTATTCCACTCGAACCCACACCATTGTTTCTTTCATTTTTTCAGTTTCCTTAATTGTAGCACAATTTACTATTTTTAGCAGTTTTTTGGGTCCTGAACTTCCAGAGCCGTTTTGAGGCCCTAAACGACGTTTTTTGGGCACGAATGATCCGATGAAGTTTAGTCCATTCAAGACTTGATATTCCTTGTCAACAATGTAGTCCTCAGATAGATCTTTCAAAATATGTATCCTGTGAATCAAATGGAGATAGTATGCCAATGTTATGACCCCGGGAAATTGTTGTACCAATTTACACCAACGGGGCCCATATTCTGGTGTTTCATCTCCTTGGGTTAGGTTTTTGGATGCTCAGGGTTTTCCATGGTTTTAACAATACTATACAAGCCTTCGAGCCTCCTTGTAACACAAAGTTTAGAGGCCAGTAGCCGCTACATCACTTCTTAGAGATAAGTTACCAGCGCCTGAGCTATTTTATTTCCATTCTATCTGTAAGCATATTTCAATCATTTGTTGTTAATGAAATGAAGGTTTACTTCCATTGCATCTCTTCGTTTATGTTTATTTCTTTATTTCATTGTGTTCTTTCATAAATCTGGATTAGTGGTATCAGAGGGGTCTGCTCTTTCTCGATCCTTCTTTGCATGTCCCCAATGAGCTCGGGGTATAAGGAGTTAGTTCTCAATCTGGTTGAACCATTGCAAGATCAACCTCGCAAACCCCGACAGCCGCCCATGGGGGAAGAAAAGAAATATGAGGGAGTAGGAGATCCTATCAAATTATTGCTCGAGAAGGCCCTTGAGAAACAAAGGAAAGCGATGATGGAAAACTTTTCCCATATCCTTCAACGGTTGCCCACTGGCGGTGCATCTACATCCAATAGCCACTCTAGAGGTGCCACTCCTTTTAACGTACAATTAAACTTTGACATTCCCATGTTTGAGGGAAAAATAGATGCAGTTGTCGTTGATAGATGGTTGAATCTGTTAGAAGGATATTTCTCGGTTCATGACTTTTTCGACCGAGAAAGAATTATCTTTTCACTACTTAAAGACGCCCCCCATGTCAAGGACTGGTGGGAAACTTATTGGAAACAACAAAGTGAGGGTGAACCCTGTCTGTTCTCGGTCGTACCCACTTGGAATTCTTTTTGAGATGCCATCAAGGAACAATATTATACTATGGGGAGCTATGAGGACAAATACATACAATGGACTATGTTGTTGCAGCAAAGGGACCAAGATGTGCATGAAGTTGTCACACAACTTCATTGAGTGCATTCAGCACATCCACCAATAGGTTCATGGCATCTTGGATAGAGCCAAATCTACGTACAAGAAATGACAAGGTGCCACACAACTTCTAGGTGGGCGACAAAGTGTTGCTACATTTGCAAAAGGAACGCCTCGCTGGACCCTACCGCAAGATTCACCCACTCCAATATGGGCCATACACCATCACCAAGGTTTTCTAGGACAATGCCTTTCAGCTCAGTATTCCACCATTCCTTGGTCTACACCCAGTGTTCAATGTGGACCGCCTTCGGGCCTACTTTCCACCTCTACTGGACACATCCGACATGGCAGAACAACTCACACCAACAGAGTTCAACCCACATTGCATGGAAACATCCACAACTGATCAGATTATGAAAAAACAGATCAAGAACACCCGCCAACAGAGGATCCAACTATATTGACTTGTTAAAGCAGGCCAGCTCCTTGACCAAGGCAAGTGGCTCACTATGGACCAAGTTCAGCAGAATTTTCCTCATGTCATAGAGGAGCTTAACGCAATGGGGACCATTGCTTCCTAAGGGGGGAGGAATGATCCAAGTGGATATTGGTGGCCACCTGCCTATTCCACTTGGACCCACTCCATTGTTTCTTTCAGTTTTTTAGTTTCCTTAATTGTAGCACAATTTACTATTTTTAGCAGGTTTTCGGGACATAAACTTCTAGAGCCGTTTTGAGGCCCTAAACGACGTTTTTTGGGCACGAATGCTCTGACGACAATGAGTCCATTTAGGAATCACTATTCCCTATCATCAATGTAGTCCTCGGATAGATATTTCTAAAGATGTATCATGTGCATCAAACAAAGATAGTATGCCAAAGTTACGACCATGGGAAATTGATGTACCAATTTACCCCAACGAGGCCCATATTCTGGCATTTCATCTCTTAGGGTTAGGTTTTTGGATGCTTAGGGTTTTCCATGGTTTTCTCAATAATATATAGGCCTTTGAACCTCCTTGTAACATAGAGTTCAGAGGCCAGTAGCCGCCACATCTCTTCTCAGAGATAAGCTACCAATGCCCGAGCTATTTTATTTCCATTCTATATGTAAGCATATTTCAGTCATTTGTCGTTAATGAAATGAAGGTTTACTTCCGCTGCATCTCTACGTTTATGTGTATTTTTGTATTTCATTGTGTTTTTGCATAAATCTAGATCAGTGGTATCAGAGCGGTCTACACTTTCTCGATCCTTCTTTGCATGTCCCCAACGAGGTCGAGGTATAAGGAGTTAGGGCTCGATCTGGTTGAACCGTTCCAAGATCAGCCTCGCAAAGCCCGACAAACGCCCATGGGAGAAGAAAACAAATATGAGGGAGAAGGAGATCCTATCAAATTATTGCTCGAGGAGGCCCTCGAGAAACAAAGGAACACGATGATGGACAAATTTGCCCAGATCCTTCAATGGTTACCCACGGGCGGTGCATCTACATCCAATAGCCACTCTAGAGGTGCCACTCCTTTTAAGGTACAAGTAAACTTTGACATTCCCATATTTGAGGGCCAAATAGATGCAGATGTCATTGATAGATGGTTGAATCTCTTAGAAGGATATTTCTCGGTTCATGACTTTTTTGACCGAGAAAGTATTATTTATGCACTCCTTAAAGCCACCCCCCATGTCAAGGACTGGTGGGAAACCTATTAGGAGCAATAGAGTGAGGGAAGACCCTCTCTGTTCTCAGTCGTACCCACTTGGAATTCTTTCCGAGATGCCTTCAAGAAACAATATTATCCCATGGGGATCTATGAGGACAAATACATACAATGGACTATGCTACGGCAACAAAGGGACCAAGATGTGCATGAGATGATGAACCTGTTCCATACCCTATGCACAAAGTTGGGTATCAAATATTCGGAGAAACATTTGGTGTTAAAGTAACACAGTTGTCTTCATAGATACATTCAGGAGGAAATGGAGTTCCTCGACATCTCCTCACTTGGTGTGGCATACCGGTATGCAGCCAAGATTGAGCAGAAGTTCAAATAGAAGAAGCAAGACTTTGGGTCTGTGAATCAAAGACAAGGGAAAGGTACCCCCAAACCGTCAAACATAGGACCAAGCCAAGGCGATGTGGCCCAGGACAACCCGCCAAAGCTGCAAGCAAAGAACAACACCATGAATCCATAAAAGGACATCGAGAAGTGGTGTGAGTTCCATAAGAGCTCCACTCACAACACAAACGAGTGTTGGGCCAAGCAGTCACTGGTAGCCGAGTTGAAGTCTTCTGAATTGGATGTAGGCTCCGAATCTGAATCAGAACCCAACAAGGGGAATGATTGGGGGAAGCAGATTATTGATGCAGAGCCCAATGTCACCGTTGCCACCACGAAGATGGAGAAGAAGAAACCAGAATATCCATATGAGGTAGAGCGCCTCTTACATTCCCAGAAGTGGGTAAAGGGTTCCCCGTTGTAGTTCATAGTCGACAACGGGAGCCAAAAGAACCTCATCTCAGTAGAGGTCACGAAACAGTTGGTCTTTCTGACCACAGCACAACCACAACCATACACCATTGGGTGGTTGAACCAAGGACGAGACCTCTGCATAAGCCAGCAATGTCGCCTTCCCTATAGCATCAAGCCCTTCACGGATGAGGTATTATGTGACATTTCTCCTCTTGATGTTTCTAATGTATTATTAGGCCATACATACTTGTGGAAGTGACATGTTGTGTATGAGTCCAGGCCTTGTGTACTTATTATTACTTTGGGTAATAAGTTGTACAGGATACCAGGAATAGCACTGCCTACAACCATCTCTTTTGTTACTGTAAATCAATGTAGTAAGCTCATTGCCAAAACCAGGAAATTTGTTTTCCTGATGATCTTCCCTCAGGGAAAGAAGAATATTGTGGCCACGACCTCCATACAACACCCCTCTGCATGAAAACAAAAGATGGATAAGGTCATGGAGGAGTACGAGGACATCTTCACCTCCTCCGCAGGGGTGCCTCTACACTGTCAGGTCAAGAACCCCATCAATCTGACCCCAGGTGCATCGATGCCCAATGGACCAATCTATCAGTGCTCTATTCTGGAGAATGATGAAATCAAGAGGCAGATTCAGGAGTTGTTGCAAAAATGTCACATCCGACCAAGTTCATCACCCTGCAGGAACCCGATCATGCTAGTGCAGAAGCAGGATGGGACTTGCAGACTCCGCATTGACTATAGGGCACTAAACAAGATCACTGTATGGAATACGTACCGGATCCCATGGATTGATGACCTTCTGGACCAACTCAAGGGGGTGAAATATTTTAGCAAGATCGACTTGAAGTACGGGTATCACCATGTACCAATCGAACCCTCTGACTGGAATACTACCTTCAAATCCAAGGAGGGGCTTTTCGAATGGATGGTCATGCCTTTCGGGTTGACGAATGCCCCTGCAACCTTCATGAGACTAATGGATGACATCTTGTGACCATTCACCAACTCATTTGTAGTGGTGTACTTGGATGACATTCTGATCTTCAGCCAGACTTGGGAAGAGCACCTCCACCACATCCAACAAGTCCTCCAAACAATGCGGAAACACAAGTTGTGTGCCAATTCGGAGAAGTGCACTCTTGGCATGACCCAGGTTTAGTATCTAGGATACATTATTGATGAGCGGGGGGTGCATGCGGATCCAACCAAGATCCAAGTCATTCGGGATTGACCAGCCCCAACCACCTTAACAGAGCTCCACATCTTTTTGGGTCTTGCTAATTTATACCGCAGGTTTGTGTTGGGATTCTCTCATATCACTTGGCCCTTGATTCAAGTCACCAACGGAGGAGAAAAAGAAAAATTATTTTGGTCTTAATCTCAACAGAAGGCATTCAATGATTTGAAGCATCACCTCTACTCTGCACCAGTGCTCACATTACTTGACTTGCAACAACCATTTGAGATCGAGATAAATGCCTCCGACT